>JAVSBS010020323.1:81220-135965 GCA_033124195.1 Coracias cyanogaster | reverse complement strand
AGGCAAATTTTCACGATAACCTAATGGCACCTCATTCCTTTGAAGATATTTTCCATTTGAATGTAGCTGAAAGCTCCACTCCTGGCACATATCCCACGTACTTTTGCACAGACTAAGCACATACCATCAAAGGCAGGATCCAGGCCAAATGCAGTAACAGAGTAATTCTCTTATACTGCCTTAAAAACAGGAAATTGATTATCTGCTGTGTGTGTACAATAAGACCATTTAGTGTGTTCCTTTCTTTTGAGATTTTAGTGGACTGCTTTCCCACTTTACACTCACCACATAAGCTGTACTCCCTTTATGCCTGTACTTGCCTTCCAAAGTCTCTGTTGCATAGTTTTACCCTTCAGTCAATTCTGTTAGTGGTAGCATCTTTTTTAAACAGTGTGACTGTAAGAAATGGTGTTTTTTCTTCAGATGTGTTTTACTCCAAGTACCTGCCCTTAAAAACAAAAAACCGCAACAGCAAAGTTACCCTTTTCTCCCCACCTGTCAGTTACGACAAACAAGACGACTTCAAAAATTACTATTTTAGGTTTGTGATTGCTAATTTAAAAAAAAAAAGTCAATATAGCAAATGATTATGGAGGGAAAAATACAAAGAAAAGGATTTTAATAACCATCTCATTTGCTTGCATTTCTAACATGGTCTCCAAAACAAACTTGCCATTTTCTACATTTGAGTATACACAGATTTGTTATTGTAACCATGCACTTGGATTTCTTATCACGACAAACTGGCTTATGTCAAAATATTTTCTAAAATAGGCAAAAGCAGAAGGATTGCTCTGACTAGACTCTAAACTCTCTTCCAATGCCCAAAATCAACTTTACTAGAAATAGTCAACAGTAAAATACAGGTGAAAATTAAATCCGTATAAGGAAAAGACTAACTAAAAAGCCTCTCTAATAGTTACATAGTGTGGAAGGAAAAAAAGAAAAAGATTATCTAAGAAAGTTAATGCAAAGTTTATGATGAGGCTATTTTCATCAGTTCTTGGTTAAACTTCTTCCTATAGCAGAGTCAGACTAATACAAAATTCAGCTGCAGTAAATCCTCAGGTAATTGTACATCTCCATAGGTACAGTAAAGCTACTGGAGCTGGAGGCTCTGCTTGGTCTCTTTTCACTTGGCTCATAAAATCATAGCTTTAAAACTTAACGGGCAAATACCGCCCACACTGCATTAAATATGCCATTTCAATGTGCAAGTGAGGAAACAAAAAAGGAGAAGAGATGGGCTGGCCACCTTCACAACTGAGCCTTTCGTACCACAGACCAACCTGTGATCTTCAGGTGTAACGATCCAATAATTTTATTTCTTCACAGTTCTTACAAATGCAAACTGGTATTAATACTGTTTTTATTTCCCACCTTTAAATCACTCTAATTTCTAGTTGACAAGGAGTTTGTTACTGTGGACCCAGCAGCAACCACCTAGCTTTATAATTTTTTAAATTATAAATGACTTTTTAGAACAAAATTACTTTCCCTGAACATTATTTCCAGTGCAGTGTGAACAAGAAAAATGAGGCATTAAAATAACAATGAGAAAACTTACTAAAAATGTGTCATGTTACTCCCTGAACTAGCTCCTGCAAATGCTGAGTCATCTCCGCCTAATTTTACCAGCAAAACTAAAAAGTGGTTTGTGGCTGTTCTTTATCCCATTAGCAAGGCAAACATCCACTGCTGGAAGAGGCTATTTTCCTTTCTGAAGAGTATCACTGGCACGACATATTCCAGCTTCAGAGCCTTGACACTGAATGGTGATGATCTGCAAGAACCAGAGCCAGCCCGCCCTGAATTCCAGATCTTGGAGTGAGCTGCGGGGCAGATGCATTGAACAGTGCTTTCCTCATGACCTGAAACGAGCTACTTTGCAGATCAGCATGTAAGAAAAATGGAAGGCAACAATATTTTTGTGCTACGTGGCTTTTCTAAAACCAGGTGCAAGCTAAAAAAAGCTTCCCTTAAAAGCTACGTCTTGCTGAGAGGTGCGAGAAGGGAGAGGAGTCACCCCAAAGCCATCACAACTATGCCAGCAAAACCCTTAGCGGAGACCCAGAGATGCCAGTGGGCACCTCTCTGACAAAGATTACCTGCAAATCATCTATGTTTGACAGCCAGGGGGTTTAACTGGGCAGGTATCTCCATCTGGCATAAGGTGCAACTCCACCACAAGCCTCTGACCACGGAGAGGTGCCTGCTGGCCACGGGCACAGCTCCCTGCAGCGCAGGGGTGCCCACAGCACAAGCCCAATGTGTGCACTGTGGGCACTGGCTTTGGAAAACACACAGCAAGATTTGCTTTCAGAAATGACATGGGAGTTTGATGTGAAGCTGATAGAACCTCATTTTTTAAAAAGTTTTCTTTATGGAAAGCTGTTCTACTGAAGCTCAACTCTGGAAGTAAGTATATACCTGTCAAGAAAATGTTGATATTACTTTCCCTCCCTGTGAGCAAAAAACTGAATGAGTTTAACCCCTGGCCTCAGCACTATTTAGCAACACACTGTGCTCCTTGTTTCTTGGGAAGAGCTGCAACTGAGGCTCAGAACACTCATTAAAAATACCTCAGATTGAATTTCATAGCCCACAACTTTTGAAGAGCAATATAATAGCAGCATTCAGTGCTTTCAGTGTAATTCAGCAGCATAGCAGCCAGCGTGTAACTGGGGATGGAAATCCCAATCTCTGAGACACCCCCATCCCTCGCCTCCCGCTCCTCTCTGTTTCAAGGCAAAAATTGTCTAACCACCTTCTTGGTTTTTTTTTTTTGTTTTTTTTTTTTTTAAATTAAGTAGTGCTTGGGAAGAAAATAAGATCATTCTGTTATTCAGACCACTTTCTTCTCTGGTCTGTTTTCTTTGCCTGGTCATTTTTCCTCATTTTGTTTAGCCATAAGCTAACACTTCACTAGAACGAAGGAGCAAGCAATTCTGAAGTCATTGAATGCGACACACGCAGACAGGAAACATGAGAATACAGAGTGTTATGATGATATGGAAGTTATTAACTATAAAACCAGATTAAGATGCAAAGTGGTTATTTACTATTTTTATTTGGATACATTTTACTTTAGCCATGATTCTAATAAAACCCTTTGAAGAAATCATTTAAATGCAAGTACTCAAGAGACCCAGAATAAAAACATCCAACAAAAATTGAGAGAAGATCAGGCAAAATATTAAATCCTAAATCTAAAGCAAAAATCAAACGTAACAGGAAAAAGCTTCTGATAATCCCTGTTCAGCCCTGCATCAGCCTTAACATGACTATTAATCTGAGCAAGAGCTGATACCATCCAGGACTGTATGCATTTTACTTTTTACTTTGCTAGGGGAAGGAAAGAATATTTTAGCAATAGAATACATAACTTTTCAAGATCAGATTGCTAACTTGACACCCTAAGATGAAGCCTTCAGGTTGTGGCTACTGCTAAGCCACATTACCCTCTAACTCTAGCCTTCAGCCAGGCCACTGCTCCAGCTGGATCTAGTGCTCCTACAGCCACAACGCAAGGCAGGGTAAGGAAGGCAACCTTGCATGAAATTTAAATAATTGAAGAGTTTCTGTAGGATCCACTTCATACCAGACTGTCTTGCAAAACCAGCGTGAACTGCCTAATGAAAATCACGGCTGCAGCATCTGACAATTACCCCACATTGGATGTGGAGTAATCCTGTATTTTATGTGTAAAAATGAAACAGAGATGGTCCTGAGTTTATTCCTAATGAGTAAAATTCATACCCACAAGAAGTTTCCATGGAAATGAGACATCCAAATGCAAAATATAAGTCTCAGAAGCTATCTCATCTTTAAGCATCTGAAAGGCAGAAGTTTGGGGTTGTTTTTTGCCAGTCAAGTTCCCAAGACGAAAGAGCTTCTTGTCTGGCCATGCAAGATCTATAAACAATGTGACACACTCAAGCAGCTCGGTAACCTTTGTATCATGGATGTATAGGAAACTTACCCAACATTTCTCTAAGCAGTCTCCAAAGACCTTAAGACTGAATACACCAGGAGTCTGAAACTGGTTTTTAAACACTCAAAGAAAGATGCAGGAGAAAGAGTGAGAAATGTCTGTACACTTACAGGATTTGCCAGGGAAGGTACAAGCTCTGTGATTTGTGTGTCACTGTAAAGTGCTACATCTGGTGGGACACAAACCAGAGTGGAAAGAAGAATAAGGGGAACTGGTGTAGTGGCTGTGACAACAATGACCACTGCTACCAACAGATTTCTGAGGCACCTCATAATGATGCAGTCCAGTCACATTTTCTAGGAGAGTTAAAAAATAACCACCTCCCTTTCAATACAGCTACACAGTTTGTCAGAAAGAACCTCATGAGCTTGTCTGTTCATTCTTTGCAGCCTGCCTATAACTTGAGTGTCTCCTAACACAGCAGATGCTTTGCAAAATCCACCCATGAGTCATTCTGGGTCTCTGAAAGATGAAACTGCCTCTGGATTGTAGAAGCCTGATGAATGGGTATGTTGGCAAACCAGACATCCAAGTAGCAACCATCAGGGAGCACAAACAGGAGTGGTCCTGGTGCGCACTGGAGAAACACAATGACTACAGCTTACAGTCACTTCAAAAGCCAAAGCTGCTGAGACTGAGCCATATGTTGAATCTAGCATTAAATGGCAAAGCGGCACAGACAGAGCAGAGAGCTGCTTATACATTTGTGGCAAACCAGGAAAAGAAGGGATTTGTGCTTGTATCTGCGAGGCAGGGGGAGGAGGAGCAGGAAGAAAGGCCAGCAGGACTCCTAAGCTGCTGTTAACAGCATGTGGGCTAAGCTGGGCAAAAAGCCTCTCATCGCTCTTCAGAGTGCTTCCTCCTGACTACGAGGAAGGTTCTACTCTTACCTAGGTTGAACTTGGGACATCCAACTTTTACCTGATTTCCCACTTGTGTGTGCACACGCAGGAATACGTGTGTGTGTGTGTACCGACCAGAGCTGCCTGTGCCTGTAGTTAACCTGCAATACTGCGGAGGAAAATAACTTAAGACACCTCTGCTTCATTGCTCGTTTAACCATACAAAATGTTCATGCTAAGGAGATTCCTAAGAGATCTGCTTTCCGCCACTCAGACAGAGGCCTCAAATATCAAAGGAAAGCAACACCATGTTATTATCACAAGTACATTAACACAGTCTCTGAAACACAACTTTTATGGCTTCCATTTTCTTTTAATGTGCAATATTGTTTTCTTTCATGCTCTGTTTAAAAACATGTGTTGTACAGACTTAATTACTGTGATTTGGGGTTTGGACAGAAATGTTAAAATACATCTTTAGGCGCAGCAGATTTACAAAGGCAAGTGAGCCACTCAAAACTGTTGTTTTTTTTTTTTTTTCTTCAGGCCAGAGCACAGCAGTGAGGTATTAGATACCACTTTGATATAGACGAGCTTTATCAGCAACAGCAGGCTTTGTGGGAAACAAGCGTTCTCTGTTCAGGAGACGTCAAAGAGAAGTCTTTGGGGATGTGCTATCAGAAGCCAAACATCAGGCTGACACAATGCGACTTTTTGGACCACATTTTCAGCCTTAGGTTTTAATTCATTTAACCTTGAGGATAATGTGTGTAACTGGTAAAGGATTTGATTTTATCCAATTTGTGTTTTTTTTCTTAGTGCTGAAAACCTAGGTCCTTATTTGCTTAAAGATGGCACGCATCTTGTTTTAAATTTACATTTACAAGTATGCTTTATTTTATGTTAATATTCAGGTAATTTCTGGATTCCTGGCCTATGCAGAGGCAATACTTTATTTTTTGCAACATAACAACATAATTGTATGCTACAAATGATTACTACAGAGATGCTATTTGACTATATCAATAAAGATTGCCACAGAGTTATTATCTGTCAGAGTTTGAGCAACTTGTCAGAAACAAAATTCTCTACCTTCTGCTTTTTATTTTAAGTGTACATCTAAATTAATCCCACCTAGCTCTAAGTACAATTTTCCCACATTCCTGTCTGATCAACAGAGGGGAAATAAGTGCTTTCAGACTACCTGTCAGTCAACCTAAAATCTGAATCTTCTGGGAGGTGGCCCCTTTTTCTCCACTTTTTTTATAAACTAGAGTAACTACAGCTGGCATAAATGTGTTACTGAAAGACAGTTTTACATGGTTATATATTCTTTACAATATTTAAGTTTAAAAAGAAAAAAATAAGAACTAAGGAACTTGTACAAAATAAAGAGGTTCATGTTTATTTAAAACAGAATTCTGGCTCCTTCAAGAAGACATTTCAGAAAATGACCGAAATAAAAGCAGGGTGTTCTCACTCCTTCCTTCATTAGGTGGGCTTTGAAACTCCCCAACAGAAAGCAAAGGGAGATAAAGCTAAGCAAATCCACATGCAAAGAGAGCACACCACTTGCTGAAGGTGCCTCCAAACTAAGCCAGCGGAAGGATGGCTGCTCCTGTAACAACCTGAACTCAACACCATCAGCTGTTGCTTACCTGAGAGCAACCATTCTTTCCTGGCCAGGAACGTAGGCAGAAATGGCATTGGGCTTCTACAGCACAGCAAAGGTCCACCTGCTCAGCACTGCACTGATGAGATCAGATTTGCCAAAGCACTGAAAAGTATGACGTCATTTTATTTCTAGGAAGAGTTTTAAGAGGATATAAAAAAACTTATGATAGACTTCAGGTGTCAACAGCCACTCCTGTTAAATGTTAATTGCTTAAAAGACCAGTAATATCTGGAGACAAAAGCCAGCAGAATGTTGTTTAGAATTTACTACTATCATCTATTATATTAACAGGCTCAGCAGACAGTTGCTCCAGATTTGTTCTTTTCCAAACTGAAAAATAGTTTTGTACCTATTATGAGACTTAATAAATATCCTTCATCTTTGCCTATTTATAAAATGTTTAGGTTATCCATGTTCTCACCAGCCCTCAAGTGAAGATCTAGGCCTGCATATATACATACTTTAGTCCTCTCCACCAAAATCCTTGTCTGACGATCAGCTTCAGAAATATCTTTCTTCATCATAATTTACTTAGGGAAGTCAGACTACCCTGTCAGACTCAGAATAAAACTCCACAGGGAAAGAACTTCTGCGTACAGAAGGCCACAATGGCACTGAACCGGACATCACACCCGGACACAGTTTGCCTCGGAGAGGACTTGCACTTGCTGTTAAGAAAGCACCAAACGCCAGCAGCCAATAATACCTCCTGTTGCTCCCATATGCTGGCACATGCCTACAGCCACAAGCTGCCCCAGCTTTCTCTCTGTAGCCTACAGAGAAAGAGAAAAGGGCTGAAAACAAGGATGTGATTGATCCAAGACAAGAATTCAATCCCGTCTTGTTTAATTTCTTCTATACAATGTATCACAGCTGTAAGCAGACTGTGAACAATCAAGGCCAGGAAACGGTGAGTTATGACCACCCCTGTCAGAAACCATTCATTCCGAGGGCACACGCTTCCTTCTCCAGAATAAAGTACCATACTTCCTGGCACCAAACCAGGGTGTTCTCCACCTCTAGTTACTTGCTAACCAGTAAACAGGTTTTCATGCTAATTACTAGGATGGATATTTTCCTCCGTGACCCTCTGAGCCTTGCTTGGGTTGAGATTCATCAATTTTTTTACTGCAATTAAGCATTTAGTTGACCTGGACATCCTTGATGGTAAAGGGAAAGAAAGGGTATTTCCAGAGAAACGCTCAGGCCAGCCAAAACTGAACAAAATTGGCCTTCATTTCATTGCTACTTGGCTTCTCGCTCTGGGTTATGTGATCTTTAACATGGTGATATGCTTTTTTTCTTGTTATCATTAACATTAATGAGCTATTTTGCCTACTGTGCTGTTAGGAAACAGATAAGTGCTTATACAAAATATATTACACATATTAGCTGACGTCATCAGCATATTTAAACAGTCTCCCAAAATGTAACTCAAATGGCAAAACTACTACAAACATTTCCCAATTAAAAAAAAAAAAGTAATTCATACCCATTATGCAGCTCTCACCACCTGCTGTTTCAGGATATCGTGACATTAAATCAAATATTTAAGGAATGGCTTACATTTCTTTTGGAGTGATGCTGAACATATCTGGATATATGCCCTTGCTGGGGATTTATAATTAGGCTTAGCATTACACTGAGTAATTTTAAAATCTTGAGAAATCACAAGATCTGTTGAGGTCATTTCTCTGACATCACATGTGGATCAAATAACGAACATAAAAATTCCACAGACCGCATGTCTGGTGATGTGCAAAAAGCCACTCATCCTGAAAGCAGCAGAGGCAGGAACTTGCCCCATCAACTGCACTTCGACAAAATCATGACCTACTCTACTCTTGATAATTACAATCAAGAGAGGACACTATTAAAATCCATTTCAGTTCTTGTGACTGCTGGCAACAGTGTCCTCAAATGTTCCTAAATATGCTTTTAACTAAGGCAATGAGTGCATTAAAAGCAATGGATTTCTGTCAGGGCTGAGCTGTGGGGTGAGTGGTGAGCTTGTGTGGAGCACTCCCACAGCCACACCAGTGGCCACGGTGGAATTCAACCCATCCTACTTCGGCCGTCTAGCAGTTATGTGTTTAAGTCTAAGCTCACCGTTTAGGTTCTCTCTCTCAGTTGGACAAGAGAGAAGTATCGTGGGAGAAAATTCATCCCATGATCAGATGCATCACAGACCCAGGGTGAATTGAGGAGGCACCTCTCATTTCACCAGCAACTGGGAGAGCCTTTCCTACTCCCTGTGAATCTGATGCTCAAACAACTAGAATCAGGTGAGAACCATCTTATTCTAACTTTAGCATAGGTAAGATAGTACGATCTGGCACAACACTTTTTTCTTGCAATTTTTCCACATGCCTGTGATACAACACACATGACATTTTCTTTTGAGGGAGGAGGGGCAAATGCAAAAAAAGATACATTCTTACAAAGCTATGTATTTGTTTTAAGCAAGGTAACAGTCTCAAAAGAGCTTAAGAGGACAACAGCAGACAAACAGAAATAAAGAAAGTAGCATTAAGAATATATTACAAGAAGGACAGGTCCCCAAAACAGAGCTACAGTGCAGGCTATGAGTAACAGCAAAACCCTCCATTTTCTAAATGTGTTGCCTAACACATATGGACCAGAATTAGAAGCAAAATGTCTCATGTTTTCTCACAGTAAAAATAACTGATTCCATTCAATATCATGTTGAGGCCTGTATTGAATAGGAGGTACAGTAGATTTGTTACCTAAACACAAACACTGAGCAGTTTTCTACATCTAGAGCATCAATGAAAGGAAACTCAAGACCCAAGAACACAGCATTCAGTAGCACTATCCTGATCAAAAGGAGGACTTCCATTTTCTTTTAGACTTCAAGTGATGGCTTTACAGAGATTCAGAGTCCAACAGTAGCCTACTGAATAAGGATTGAATTTTGACTTAGCAGACCCATCCCGTAAAGTGCTGAGCCCCTGAGTGACCCCCAGCCCTGCCAAAACATGGCTCTGCTCTCCAGGACTGAGCAGCTTGTAAGGCCAGCTGTCTGGAATGGTTCACAATATTTCCCAGAGCACGAGTGGCCCCACAGGCTACATTTTGCTAGAAGAAAATTGCTCAGCAACGATCTTCAAGAACAATGAAGAAACTCAAATAGGAAAAATGTAAATAAAGCGTTTTACATGTAGGCTGCTGCTTAAGGTCTCAAAATAGATGCCAAATAATGGAACAACATGTCTGCCTAGTAGCTATTACTTTTCTAGTTATGAACAATTGGTATTATCAATTAAAAGAAACAGTTAAGTAACCGATATAGTCAGTCTCTAATTCTACTATCTCCATACTGATAAATCAATAAGTGATCAGTAAGTGATTTGGAAATAATATACCTTCTAAAACCATTAGATAGCTATGTATTTATATAGCAATACCAAAAATACAAGCATGCCCCTTTTTTTCCTTCACCACTTGAGAGTAACAGACTGAAAAATACCCATGGCACATACAATGCATGCAGTTATACAAGGGGCGATTTATAGCCCTGTTTTAACTATTGTATTTGCCAAAGGCAAAAATCTGCTTACTGTTATTTCTAGCAATAGTATACTTTACTAAACAGCTGGTCTTGTGTAAAGAAAAAAAAAAACCCACCAAAAAAAACCCCAAAACCACAAAAAAACCCAACCCAGCATAAAACATTCACTAACATTTTATTTTGTTGCTAAGTGGTTTGTGAAATCTGTTTTTGTGATTACATTTAATATGTTTTGTGCAGTCACTATTAGCCAAGTATCCTACACGGGGGTGGGAGGGACATTTAAAGTATTCACAAAAGGCTTGAAATGTTACACTGTAAATCATGGCTCCAAGCATTGCAGAAGACCATGTGCCTATAATAAATAAATAAAATCAAGTAAACAAAACAAAGTTTTGGTTTATTGAGAATGTCTGAAGCTGCCCAAAGCTGACAACAAAAACAGCCTAAATACTCAGATCCTTATAGCAGTACATCTCTAACAAAACTGCACCTCTAACCTCTAAATATTCATCAAAATAACACTCTAATAATGTAACAACACAGTTGCATGGTTGGATACCAAGAACCATGCTTTGGAAAGAAAAATATCATTCACTAAGTTTTCAACAGGTGCCACAGACTAGAGACTTGATCCTGCAGTTAGAGCAATCAATGTAATACGCTGCATACATGATATACTACTATTTCTGATGGCTTTTACATGGAAACAATGGGCACTATTCATATAGAATCACAAGCCACTGCTATAACACCAAGTATTACGTTTTCAAACTGTCAATCACCTATACAAAGACTGACAGAAAATTTAAACCAAAATTTTGTGCTCAAACTCTCAATATTTACTATTCTGCTTTACTTTTCTGAAGAGTTTCACTTGTTATATTAAAAAAAAACCCAGAAAATCTCCGTTCACCACAACTACAGACACCAGTCCCTTACAACCACGGACCTTGAACCAGAAACTCTTAATGTCCTCACAATGTCTCCTACCTCAAGAGCATCACTATGTCTGAATTAATTTCTGAGTATTGTTTTCACCAAACAGAGGGTTTCCCACACTCAGTGACATGCTCCTCTCTCTTATTTTGTGGGGGTTTTTTTAAACATTGCAACCATTGTACTGGTCACTACACAGCTGATTTTTAAATGTGTGGTTTCTGGTCACAAAGGCAAGAGGTTGCTTTGTCCATAACTGGAAGGTTCATCTGTAGTAGCTGTTGCAGCTCCAGCTACTGCCCTTCCAACAAATGGGTGGCCCAGGAGGCAGCATATGCTTGTGCTCACCAGTCAGCCTGCGGAAAATCTGCCCCTGTGGCATTAACCGTGTTAGGTGCACCAGCCTGCACATCAAAACTCTGCCCAGAAGTTACTGCTACTGTAAATCTGGTTTGTGTCTTTAAACCGAGAACAAGCACAGGGTAGGAAAGAGGGCAACATTCCTAAAACCCACTAGGACCTGGAGGCAGCCCTCTCTTTGGAAATCCCCCCTACACTCTCACAAGGCCTCAGCCTTGGAAGCACATCTTCTTGCCTTCTTGACATTTATATGGTTAAAACAAACAACAAAAAGCCCAATCTTTTAGCCAAGGACCATAACAAAGACAGAGAACAGTTAAAGCAACAGCTGCTCTGAGTTGAATCCAAGTTTACCTAGTGTTTTCACCTCAAAGGTCTGAATACCTGCAACAACAAAAATAAAGCAGCTTACTGTAGAATCCTTGAGATGTGAACAGACATCCAGCCAGGAGGTATGGTGAGAAACATGAGCTAATTTAGAGCAATCAGTTTCTAAGCTACCTTCATTCTTTTCATCGTACAAAAAGGAGAAGCCTAAAAGCAAACCCTGTTGCAGGAGTGGCAATAAGCTTCCTAACTAATCCCAGGTGCAGGGACTTACTTAGGTGGTAAATTTTTTCAGGTGCTGCTGTGTTTTAAGTAGCTGTTACCTTGCCATCCTTTCCCACTAGGACTGGCAAGACTCGACAGTGGAAGCACCCAAAACTCCTTTCCCTACAAGGTCTAGTGGCTCATACATAGCACAGCAGTGTAATGGTGTTCCTTCACTGAAGGTGGAGGGGAGAGGAGAACCTCTAAGTGCATTTCAGAGAAGACCTGTATTGAATAAGAGCTGAACACCAAACTGTATTTGGGGTGGGAGGAAGACAGAACCAAATAAAAACAAGCATGACAGTATATTTTAGTATTCCTTAGTTTGCCATTTTGTCTTCAAAGCAGTAAGTCTTTTCTCAAAGAGACTTGATGCCTAAAAAATAAATAAATATGCCTTTTTTTGAATAAAATTTCCAGGCTGCTATTACCATTCTCTATGTGCAATTAAAAATAGAAGCAATCTCCTCAAAAATAAAACCAATTATTAGAGAAATTATGAGAAATACGGTAGCCAGTGAGACCAAGATGTCCCAAATGAACACACTTTTGACGAAGGCAGCAGTACTCTTCTATAAATGCAGCTGAAATCCAGCAAGTCTGATCAAATACTACTGTTCCTACTGTAGAGAGAGCAAAGTTAATCACAAAAGTCCAAGTCACATACACCATGCAGGTGGCAAGTGGTTGTTGTTAGTGTGTATGCGTATGTGTGTGTGTGTGTCACTTTCAGTGTGTTGTTGTTATAATATTAGTTAACCATAGTGCACCTGTAGCTCTTAATTTATCACTGGCAATCCAAAAGAACCTGCAAATAAACAATTGTTATTTGTTCCCCGATTTGTGTCTGTCGCATATTTGGTGCCGGCCTCACAAGACCGGATTTATTCCCCCTGTATTCGCAACACCTACATATAGTGATAACCACCCAGGAAAACAAAAAGAACTCAAAAATCCGCTGTTATTATAGTTCAAGTTTTTTTGTAAAACTCAGCAAATCAATTCCAGAAGACCTGTTACTGTGAACTGTTATGCAATTAACCTAGGCATAGTCAAAACACACCAGACAGGTGGAGCATGGAACATTCATTTATATATTTAAATGATGAATTATCTGCCTAAGAGATGACTCCTTAAGATCTTGCAGTTACCGTTAAAGAACGTGGTATCACAAGCAGCAACTGGCCATCTGAACTTGATTTTATGGGTCTTTTCCAACCTAAATGACTCTGTGATTCTATTCTATGATCTTTCTTCAGTTTGGTGTTTCAAGCTCATGTGTTGAAAGGGTTTCACTGCGGACATCTTATCTGCCAACCACTAACAATCATGATCCTTTAAGAGCCAGATTATCAAAAGATTTTTTTATCAACAAAGAACAAACAGCCATGGGAAAGGTATCTCAGGCATCTCACTTTGCACCTTCCTTGACCAAAACCAAACTTGAGACACACACGTGAAAGTCTGAGATGGAAGTAGAAGCTTTCATAGACCTTATCTATCAGAAACCTAATTGCAAAGGATCTGACACAATGTACCATATGTCCACAGACTTGCTTTAAAGTGGATCAAACAAGCCCGGGACACTGGCAAATTTTAAACACAATCTTTTAGGCAATTGAGGTGCAGGTCTTCAGCTCAACCAGCATTCAGATTACCACTGAAAGCCTCAAAATGTCAGCCTAACTTTCTTACTATTAAAGTTTGAAAAGCATGCTCTCAAAGTAAGACCGAAATGTGAGGTAATATAATCTGCAACGATTAGCTGAGACAGTCTCCAGAGAACAACCATTCTGCCTCAATGTTTACATAATTTCCACTGTAACTTCCCATACATCACCAGTTAACCTAGTTACAGACTAGGTTAGACCACACCACCCGGGAGGGAAGCAGCGTATCTTACCCACTTCACTCTCATACTGCCATTAAATCACTTTACATCTTAACTTTACTTAATCTTTAGGATGAACTGTTAATTAAAAGCATATGCATGCTTTCGATTACACTCCTTCCTAGGGGCAATGTAACCTTATCTCATTGCTACTTTTACTGCAACTGAATGAGTCAACATTTGAGCATTATACACAAATGTGCAAAATCCCTACATTTTGCTCCTATCAAAGATGTGAAAGAAGGACAGGCTGCTGTGTACTGGGTATGCTTTATAAGCTTAAGATAGTTGGAGGCTCTACTGATTTACTGTGATTTTTGTCACAGTACGCAATGATGCAGATGATGTTGACCACACCTGAAAAAAAACTACATGTCAGGAAAGAGAGAAAAAGCAGAAATAAAACTCAGGGAACATTATACACTCACATCAGCTGAAGCCTTATGTTAATACAGTCACAAATGGGTATTAGCCTGGCTCTCAGTATGTTTAGACTAGAAATTAGAAGAAATTTTATAACTGGTTGATTAGTGAGGTTCTGGGTAAATTTTCCATAAGGAATATACAGGGCAGCAAACATAAGTATATTTAAGATGGAGTAAAAATTAAGTTTGGATGGGATTACATAATACGGCTGTTTGCAATAATGGAGGACCGTGCTCGGTAACCCAGAAAATGAAGTCCTATCCTATATTCCCTACGACAACCTAAAGGAACCAAGCAAAGCCAACTCATAATTTTGTCATGAGCAAGGAATTTTTCTTCTTTAAGCCCCCATTACCAAGGCTGATGAGAGAATCTGTTTTAAATTTAAAGAGTGAATAAATAATGTGTTAGCCTGGGGTTCGAGGAAAAACACTTTTAAAATATGAACTCTGCAAGCTCAAAAACCAGAAGGCAAATAAAAAGAACAAAACATCTGTTACTTCTTAAAATCTCATGGTTTCTAAGCCACTGGGGGCAGAGGGAGGCTGATTCATGATTTCTGAATGCTTAGGTTGACAATTCAAAGAAGCAAAGTGTGAAGGAGTCCAAAACTTAGCACACAAAAGCACTAGGATGCCTAAAAATGGAAGAGTGTAGCTGCCTAATTTTAAACATTCAGCTTTCAAATGAGACTTCTTGTATTTCTTTGCTGCTGCTGCTGCTTTTGAGCGCAAAGCAGATATGAGCTTTGACCACAACCCTCTGGTTGCTCAAAAGCTCTCTCTCAGCCTGTTGTCCTAGCCACAATGGTTTTTTGTTTTCCAGCTGCTTTGAGGTTTTCTCCCTTGGTTTTGTCCTGATCCATTGCCAGCCACAGTTCCTCCTCCTCTAGAAGTCAGCCGTTTCTAGGCAAAAGTCAAGGGACCTATTAAGAAAAACCCTTTAAAATTATATATGTGAGGCAAAGCACAGACTCAATCCTGCTACTAACAGACTTGTAAAACTACAGCTAATTTTAAAGACTAGCGCTTTTTAGGTTTAGGATTGCTCCTTTGTTAACGTTTTGAAATGACACCTTACCTCTAAAATGTTCACTCACATTGTTTCTGCATTATCTGTGCTCACATGATACCAATGTACTGCAGCAATATTAAAAATAATTATTTATTACAATTATAAAATTCATTTCTGTTATTCCCAGCAGACTCCTGAGAACAATTTGTTCAACCTCCAAGGCAGGATAAAACACGAGTATTTGGTGGAGGTAACAAGGATGGCTGAGGGCTGTCATTTGTTTTTCAAGATATGAGCAGACATGAGTTTCAAGCACAAATGGTGGGTCATTGAAGAATTCCTTTCCCTTTTATGCTGTCCTGCCTCCAGTACTTCCATAGGTTCTGTGGCTCTCTAGTCTCATCCCTTCACATTTCTCTGATATTTTTCCAGCTTTGACTGCTCTGTCTCTTTATACCATCTGCTACCTTTGACATGATACATCAGAGAAGCAGGAATCTCTTACTAGTGTGCAGCATCAGGACACAGTAAGACCTTACTACCACCTTGACAGCCTGAACAAAGTTCAGCTACAAGGAGGAAAAAAACAACCCACAACAAAACCCAGCCGTTCACTTTGCTACACTAACAGCAGCAAGCCCTGCATTATTTACAGCGCAGAAGTGCTTCAAGAGTTATTAGATTCTTGATGGGAAGATCAAAGCTCTCACTCTCTCTTGTGACAATTCCATTTTGGTTTGAATGTCATGCAATACAGGTGCCACACTGTAGGCTTTGTATTCAAATTGTACAAAGGCACTTTGGACTCTTACGGGTAAGCAAGCATCCCATTACTGTCCAGAGAGAATTTTTGTCTAAATAAAAAGACAAGGTCAGGTACTGACACCAAGCATGGGAACACATTCTTATATACTCCAGAAAGAAAATTTGGGGAAGGTATTTCAGGCAGCTTGGATAAACAAGGGGCATTAGGAAATTCCTTTAAAAAATGAGCTACATGAAAGATAACACTTCAGGGTGTCAGTAGTAAAAGATTAAGCTCTTGTTTTACACTTGTTTTCTTTTTAAAAGCTGCCAAGTCATACCCCAACTCTTCTACCCTTTCCACCTTTACCCTCTTTTATGTTAATGGGCAATATGAGTCAGGAGGTAATGAATACCAACCTCTAAACCCCTTCACAAATACATTCCACCCAAGCACAGACCTGGGCTTTGGTCTTCTCCATCCCAACACCAAGTACACTTCATATCAAATTCAGGCTTAGTGAGAAAATACATCCATGACCTCTGGAGCAGGGAGGTGAACTCATGACTGTAACTGAAGCATTTCCATCAGCAAAGTCTAAGGCCAAGCCCCCTCAGCCTGGTCTCTTTGAGGCCACAAAAACACAGATGAGCATAACTCACTTGTAACTCTCTTGGCTCTTTCTACTGGTTGGGTTCAGGGCCCCCACTCAGCAAAAGGAATGAAACTTAACTAAAGCACTTTGCGCTTGCTGGTCAACATTTCACATGGCTAACTCTGCGTTGTTTACCCCTCTCGAGGTGCCTAATGCCCAGCAGAGAAAACCAATGCTTCTCAATGAACCTGTAACACAAAGTTGTTACATAAAGAACCAGTAATGAACAGTGTCACACCTGTAAATAGAAAGATTTACAGATTTACTTTCACCTTCCAGCTCTCCTTTCCATTTTAGAAGATAATTACAAAAACAGAAAACGAGACTACTTTCTAAATTCTTCTTAGTTGGTATTTGCTGCTTCCTGCTTGTACATTAGCAAAAGGTGGCCATGAGGACACAGTCTGAGCCATCTGCTTCCCTCAAGCACTGTGGCTGCTGTAGCAGAATTGCTGCTTTGGACCTCGCAAGCAGTGGCTAACCTTGCATTTGCATGAAAAAGTTAAATATTTTAGCGGTAACAAAACAACTGTTCTATGAGTAATAGTTTTATATTATCCCAAGGGCCATGATTTTGTTTATAATTACTCAGAAATAACTTTTTCATAACATAAGCTCTCTTGCTCGAGCACATATCTACAGCTGCATTGTGCCTGCAATCCAGAAGATGAGACTTCAAATCCCTTTCCATAATTTTTTGAACATTGTTTCTGAATGCACAGTTGGAAGAAAATTACACAAGCATAACCCTGCCTGTCCTCCTCCCAATCCAAAAAGCAAACTACAATACTGCTAGCAGAATAAAAGTCTCCTAATATCTTCAAGAAGTCCTTAATCTATAATTAATGTCAACAACCTTTAAAGTCTGTAATTCTTGCATCTCACATTCATATTTTAAAGATACAGTAGTTCTGAGTATGCTGGGTATGGAGACTGTTTAAAAATTAATGAAATAGCATTACATTTAAAAGACAGAAATATAAACAGCATTGTTTTTCATAGGGTAGGAACTAATTTTTTCTTTAAAATTAACAAAACAAAATTGTTAAGGACCACGTGTTAAAGTTACAATCTCTAACCTTTTAATTTTACCTTGCCTGCTTATCTATGACCATAATAGTTTGCATGCTAGCATTCCTCAACCCACCAGAGGCATTGGATGATGCTATGAATTAATTTTTCTCCATCAAACCTAATATCCAGCGGCACACTGATGTGCTGTGAATTTTTAAACACATACAATGACCTTCTGAGCCATGCCCATACACTTTAAAAAGATGTAGTCACATTTAAAAAGCAACCAGTTAAGTGCATTGAAAAAA
Source organism: Coracias cyanogaster (assembly GCA_033124195.1). Classification (NCBI taxonomy): domain Eukaryota; kingdom Metazoa; phylum Chordata; class Aves; order Coraciiformes; family Coraciidae; genus Coracias; species Coracias cyanogaster. The sequence continues at coordinate 117,979 of JAVSBS010020323.1, read as the reverse complement.
AATATCCAACTCACTATCAGCCACTCTTTCTGCAACTAGTGCCTACAATTCATGAAACTGTTGCTTTGGTAGCGAAATCATGACTCTTGTTCCACCTCATCGTATTTCTCCTGAACTCTGCTTAGATGGAATTATGTTGTATATGTAAAATCTCTGCAACCCAGAAGTTCTACAATAAAATAATCTTTTCAACCCCATTTCAATCTGTCCGCTTCTAAAGAAAGCACTCAGATTTACTCCCAATACTTGGAGGACTCAAAGTCCTTACAAGACTGTCCAATCACTGAGCACAGGACTCTCTTGCCATCAGCTAAGAGCAGGCATGTACTTCAGCTCAGCCACAGATAGGGATACTCAAATCCCAGTAAAATACAGCTTCCTCACTGAGTAAGACACACAAAAAGGGAAGCACTATACTGCAGTCAAAGAAGAGGTGTCAATATTGCTGTAGCACTTGTTGTTGAACCATCAACACTGGAAAAATGAACCAGATATTGCCAACAAGAGCAAGAGGCTTTTAATCTTTACAATACTCCACGAAAAATTTGAAGACGGCAACTCATGGTAGCCACTATCACTGAAGGAGACTGGAGACAGATGAAAAGGGTCAAGTGTTAGTGTTTCAGTTTGGATTCGGTTTGGATGCAATGATGCTTGCAAGCAAAGTCATACTTGGCGGATATACAAGCTGTAAAGCCTCCAAATGCTCCTACATTTATTTGGATGACTTATTTTAAGTAGCTAGCACATGAAAATCATGCTATGTGCCAAAGAACTAGGTAGTGCCATCAACAGTTGGATTTATCAGGCACTTTCCATTATTAAACACTGTTTTCAGTTACTTTTAAAAAAATTGCTAGGTCCTTTTTCCACACTAAGCAGATTCCTCTTAGGAAAGTTTCAACGACAGTGGTTTAGGCAAACTATCAAAAACGAGAAAAGGGAAACACCCTCTGTTTCCTCATCTTAACTGGTCTTGCAAGTATTACTATGCAAAGATTCAGTTGGTATCATGCTTCTCAGAAAAGGCTTAAAATCTGAATAAGGAATAGCCTCAGGTCAGGACCATTCTGGGAAGACGTATGCTGTTTTAAGGAAGTTTAATTTATGGCATAATACACCTGTATCAGAAACCTGGAATAAGGCTGCAGCCTTAATCCTACAATGTGTTTGTCTGAAGGCTCAAGTTAACAATGGGAGTATTCTTTTAGACATTTTTATTCAACTATTTTTTTTTTTAATCACATTTATGAAAGCTCCATCCCAGTGAACCCAAATGCTTCACAATATAAGAATTGACACAAACACATCCACCTCCTCCCACCAGAAAACAGCTAAAAGATTGATTGAGAGCTGAAGACAGCGAACAGAGTGAAAATTATTATCATATGATAGTTTTCCCTTTGACTCTGACATTGTCTTCTGGAAGGACTTAATGATTTCAGCTTCTTATAGTCTGAAACTAAAGTAGGATTTAGCTTTATGACCATGGAATCCACTGCAGCATCAGATGTTTTGGCAGTAGAAAAGAGCAAACACACACTGAAATTATTTTGAAGCTGTCATTTGCATACACCCAGACAAGCATGCAAAATCAAACTGAGATATTGTTCAAAATCCCCCAGGAGATCCCCACATTTTAAGCTCTCTCCCTCTCTCTCCCGCTGCAACTGCACTGCTGTGCCCCATTACAAGTCATCTCAATCACAGAGAAATTTTGCACTAGTGATTCCCAACAGGGACTGCCGTTTGGTGGTGTATCATCTCTTGAATGCCCAGGAGAGCCGTGCTAGGATGTCTGACACCTGGACATCCCCACACCTATGACAACTGAAGATCTCTGTGGGGACAGTCAATCTGAAATGGCCCCTAAAACCAGAAAAGGGCAAGAGTTGAAAACTTCCTTACACCATCTAAACACAGAGAGAGTGTCATGACAGTAATTTCTTTAGCGATAGACAAGCAGGAGACCAAAATTAACTTTAGCTGTACTGCAGATTAGAGCAAGCAGGTTTTCCTTCTGTCTGTATCCCCCAGCTCTGAAGGCACAAGCCCTGCTAGCTCCTAGGCTAGCCTGAAGTCCTGAGGTTTGCCTACCCAGAAGACAATTAATTTTATAAAAAGAGCCTTCCCGGGGCTTTACTTTCATTCAAATCTTCCCAAATCTTCTGCTCCTGAGAAGGACAGCAAGAATATTAATTAAAATTTTCTTTTCCTGATAGATTACATCCTGCCCTCAACAGGCTTTAGAAATGCTAATGCTCTTTGGGGTAGGATTAAACCATATAGTTTCTTCTTCAGAGGTAAACTGAACAAGATAGCATCTGCCTGCTGCTTAATCAAGAAGAAACTATCTGTCAGGAGGAAAATGCTCCTTTCCCTTTGCCAGGATGATGTTTGAATCTGAAGATGAAGCCTTTTCCTGTGCTGAAATAGATCTCAAACATTGGCACTTGAAAGCGTACTCTACCAAAGCAAACAAAGAGCATTACTGCAGTTCATTGGTAGCTCTTCTTTGAGAGCAAGCAATTATCATAATTTTGCAATAAAACCAAGAGTCAGAAACCATGATCCTCAGTGCTGGCCTCTGGGGAAAATCAGGGCACATACGACTTAGCAGAACAAAAGCCAGGCAAAAAAGGAAGAGTTTCAAAAATGGGGCCCAAGGTTTGCTGTGTTCTTACAGCCATGCTCGTGCTAGCAACTGAGGAACAGCTGGATTTGTGACCACTATCATCCCCAAGCTTCTGCTCCGGGCCACCTCTATGCACAGTGCCCATCCCTGGTGCACCTAAGTGGGTTGGCTGAATGTGGGTGCTGCATGTAACAAGTGAGCTCTCCTGAAATGAGCTGGCCCTCTTAAACACGTCATAACCAATTTCTTTCTGCTGAGCCTTCTGCCTTGTGGTGGGGTGACCCCAGCTGGCAGGTAAAACCCCACCTAGTCACTCTCACCTGAAGACAAGAAGAGATTTCTTCTTTTCCTTCCTAGCCTGGTACTTGGAGTTAAAGATATATAGTGGTAACGTGCAGAGTTATACAACTGGTTTGTGTATGAAACTGCCTTTTGGTGCAGAAAACAATCCCTAGAGATTTGTAATATCTTTTATTTGTTGAAAACACAGATGCATATTTCTCTTATATCAAAACTTCTAGGCATAAGAAAGGTACAGGCCTGTTAGGTTTTACACTCATAGCATGAAAACTGGAGTTGGCCTCCCAAGGCTCTCCAAGCCATGCCTTTCAGATACTGGCAATATTGTTGTTTTCCTTCTGTTCCTCACGGCTGTCATTTGGGCTGTGGCTTCTCGGCAAGACCTTCACTGGAAGAGGTACCTTCTGAGCAGCATACTCTCTGCTGCCATGTGGAGCTTTTCTTCTGTGATCCCACTGTGCCAAACACCCTTCCTGCCTTACTATATGACTCTCTGATCTGGTTTCTCTTAAGCTGAATTTTAGGCAAGTTCATCAGCTTGAAGAGATGCTCCTGTGGAGCCCAGAAAATTAATTACAAGTGTTCACTTATACTTCAGCTGAAGCACTGCTTCTGAAGTACAGCACTGTGATTTTTATCATACAAAACCAACCACATATTCAACCGTGAAAATGCATAACATTTCCACAGCATTACATGCTGTTTCAGAAAAGTACATAGGTATTTTCCTATAAAGACCCTACTCGTAACCAGGTTCACAGGTCATTTTTCCTCCTTTCCCCAGCATTCCAAAAAAAAAAAAGAAAATAAAAAAAGAAAAAAAAAAATCTGCAAAAGATTCATCCATACAAATTCTGCTGATAGGCACTGTAAATTGCTAATTAATCTGAGACTGCACCTTCTTTTCCTATTGTACAGCAACCACAAGCAGCATAGCATCAGCTTGCACTTCTATTCATTCAAGAAAGCTACCACACACCAGAAACAAAACTCCTGTGTTGAACAGCTTTCTCATCCCTGTTCTACAATTACAGGAGGAGGGAAACTGGCAGAGAGCCACATTTTATGACTCTTTGGGCACCAAGCCCTTAAGTGTATACTTGCAAGCTTTGCAGTATTCAGGCCTGCCACCAAGGAAGCAGTTAAGGGTTTATTTTCCTTACCCTTTCAAGCATTCGCAGGGTCCCACCTTGCCAAGGACAGAGTCAGGCACAGGAAGAAACATCTCATATTCATCTTTATCAATATCGCATGAATCTTTCTAATGACAAATTTAACGTAATAAACGAGAGAAACATCTTATTCCTCACTCATCTGTCAAGAGAAAAAAAATAACGATATCTAACAAATACCTCACTAAAGATGTATGAAGATGTATGAAGATCACTCAGGTAGGGTTCAAAGCAGTTACTATGCCATGTGATACAAGCAGAAATGAAGATGATTCACTGGGAATGTTTCTGAGCCTGGATTGTGCTAGGCTTTTCTTCCCCCTAAAAGTACTCTGTACTCTGAACAGCAAACTACAACATGCATAAATATCTAACATAAATTTTGTGATGGCCACATCAGGAACACTGAAATCTCACCTTCCTTTTTCCTATCAAACAGGGAAAGAAGTAACATCTTCTCAAAAGTCACCTGAGTTTACTTCCTCATAATCTACCCTTTAAAAATAGAATTCTGCTACACCAAATACAAAATTCAGAGTTCAGACATACCCAGATTATCAACTTTTTTCTCCATGCTGTTTGAAAAACACATGAAAATGCACCATTTCTTCATTTTAGGATTGTATTGCCAAATATCCCTGCTTCTGGCACCCCGGTTCCCCCCTTTCTATCTTGCCAGCCAGGCTCACCACAGCTCAGTAGAGAGCCTTACTCCAGGTTCCTCACTGGAGGCTGGGAAGAGAAACACAAACACGAGGAAATTCTCCTTTATTGTGGCCTAGGGTTGTTTAAGGGGTTGTTTTGAAACACTCACAATAAAAGTCAGATTAAAGTAAGAGTGAAGTTGTAATTTAAAAGTATTTTCAAAGTATTTTTAGCAAATGTAGATGTACACTTTCCACAATTTACAGCCGGCAAGGCTTTCTCAGGTAAGCTCTGGGGACAAAAAGGAAAGCAAGTATCTGATGAAAATATTTTCCCTCTCTGTGCTTTCATCAGTCCTCCCTTGCCGCATAGCAACTACCACTTTTTTCCCCTTAAGTCACTGGGGGACAGCTGCCTCGTCCAGTTCCACCTCCTCAGGGGAGGGCAGGCACTACCGCTCTCCAGATCACATCTATCTGGGCACATCTGCTCTCTGAACTAGCAAAACAACATACACATATATCTATGTACCCACTGCTTGGATTTTTTTCTGCTGGGTTCTGCACTATTCTTTCAAAACCAGTAAATCAACATTTTCCTCAGTTTCTTGACACCTGCAGCTCTTCTGAAACAGCAAGGACAAAGCACCGGATCTTCTGCCCCAGCTGAAGCCTTTGCATCCCTCTTTGGTAAAGCCTACCTTAAGAACTTCCCTCTCCCCCTCACAGCTGGCTGGAGCAAAGGCAGCCCAGTCCCAGTTAAGTAAACACTGTCCTGACGTGCTGCGACCAGCGCACAGCAGCTCCAACTCAAGGACAAGTTACACTTCTCACAAAAAAAAGTTAGCAGAGATCAAAAGAGATGATAAAGAACTTAACTTTGCCACACTAGCACTCACGCACAGAAGCTTGTAAGAAGTTACTGAATTATTTATTTGGGAACAACAACAACAAAACCTTCACATTTGAAGGTGGCAAATGGCCTCATTTCCAGTGCTGTTAATTCAACACCCCTAATCAGCATCTCAGAGAAATGGATTTATTATAAAACAAGATTTCACAGATTTTCCTCTCAGATGAGTATTATTCCTACTATGGGGGATTAAAGGTACGTAGCATTACTACCCTTTCTTTTCTCACTCAGAAGATCTTGCAATTCATTAAACTCTTTGTAACTTAATTTTAAAGCATAGTATATCTCAATTTTATTGCATCTTTCTTCCTTTCTAGTTTTACTACACCTTCTTTCCAGCTTCAGTACCATACTTCTGAATGGCTTTGTATTTTGCATTACTCCTCTTCTGCCGCTGTCTGTTTTTCCACAGGCTGTGCATTCCTACCCTCATGATGGCTTCTGCCCTTTTCTACGTGTTCCCTACAGGAGGGTTCCCCATGCAGATCCACCAGGTGACACTCCCTCACCTCTCCTCTCTTCCCCACAGGAACAAGCTTGATCTATTTGCACTGACTGAGAAGCAAAAGTCAGATACTGCTGGCAACCTAAAGGCTATTCTTACAAAGCAGGCAGCTGCCAGGCAGGATGTTTGCCTCTCTCAAAAGCAGCTCCATGCACGTTCCCAGATGACGTGGGCATCTGGAAGAGGAAGGGGAAGATAGCAAAGTGCAGTGTTGATAAGCATGGCCTGAAGCTTTTGGAAAAAAATAGGCCAAAGGATGAGGTAGCACCAGGCCAGTCAACAGACCACGGCTTCTGAGCAGGGACAGAATGTAGCAACAGAAGAATGCAGTAAAGGCAACCCATGAGACACCGCAAATCCTCAACTGCCTGAGACACTTGATCTGGCCCTCATGGACCTTTCTGTGTGAATCCTTTTGGGTTCACAATGGCTCCACCCACTCGGCCACCACCAACTCAATCACCATTGCCTCAGCCCTTCAGATGCCTTCTTCAGCTGTCTGAAGGAGTGCTAAAATCAACATCCTAATGACTGCCTAGGTCAGGAGGACTCTAAGGAAAGCCAGTTTAGCCTCTGCAGGAGCACCACACTGTTCCTGGAAGTGTCCTCTCACTTTTCTCCTCCTTGCTTCTCCCACTACACTCACATCCAGGCAAATGGGAATACATATGGTCTTCCTCATGACATAGTTGCATTGCTCAAAAAATACCAGGACATCTATGAAAGGAGAGGAGTAAATTTGTATTTATCGATCATCCAAGGGAGTAACAGAGGAAAGAAGTCAAGCCTTTCCTCCTCACTTAAAGGAATCACTAGGGGGATCTCCTCTGGTGAGCCCTATCCCACGCTGCCAACTCTCATCCCTTTAAACACATGTCCTGGTGATTTTCCTAGAACTCCAGAATCTGGAATTATGTGTCCAATACATGAGCATTTAACTCAGAAAAAGAACAGTCTAGCTTTCACTACTTCATATGAAAGACTAAAAGCCCAATCCATAAACAACCTAAAAATCTCATAGAAAGACTGATAAAAGAGAAATTAGTTTTCCCACTTTCCATGTTTTTAAAGCTTATTTTCTGATGTTTGAATATAGCAATATCACATCCTTGAACAGACCACAGGGACCCTATCTTGCATGGCTTATGACTTGCACATACCTGCCCAAATGTTTGTTTCTACCAGGACTCAATCACTCCATGTTCCCCACAGCCTCTCTGGAGAAAGAAAGGTCATCCTTTCCACATTTGCTCTAACTCACTCTAGATTTGCCTTCTGAAAGGGATAAGAGTAATCCCGGATGACACACCAGGTTCTTTTCTACACTACAACTCCCTCCCCCAACTGACTTACATGTTCTTCATCTGTAAACAGATGCCTCTCTTTTCCACTTTGAGTAGGATCTTCCATTCTGGTAAAAGAGAACAGGAAGCTATCACATGGTGAAGCAGAAGAGAGTTTCTTCCCTAGCCCTTCTCAAACACTGTTTGAACCTAAATATTTTAGAACTTCTGCTGATTGCTACTCTCCACACAACACAAGTCAGGTGCAGGTCAACAGACTGGGAAGGTCACACACGGAGCTTATTGGTTATCCTACATTAACTGCACCAGCCCTGAAACTTTCCAACACAAATCAATGTGAATTGAGTCTCTAGATTAAAAACAATTCTGTTGTGTCCTCTAGCACATGACTGAGATTTATGCAATGGCAGAGCAGCATGACACCTTTCAGAGTGACACCTTATCAGACTTTGATGAACCCTATTTAAATGAGGAAGGCTCAAGCAGCCCAGGAGCTGGGCAGCACAGCTGAGACACGATGCAGTACTGGGTATTATAGTTTTTAAGCTCCTGCCCACATTTTATACTGCAGCCGTTTGATTAATTGCTTGATTTCATAAAAGAATTTTAAAATTTAAGTGCTAGGCATGCACAATAGTTTTGTCACTTATCACCTATATTACTCCACAAAATATACCACATAATATAACATCATGAATCCGCATTATCTGTAACGGCAAAGTTCCCACACTAACTCACCAAGTATACGCTGATTTTGATCCAACAAAGAAAAGAAGTCAAATAGCCAGGCCAAAGAAAAACTGGGAAGCCTAAACAACACATCATAAAATCAACAATTACCAAGTCAAACAACCACTGCCAATAAAAGGCTGGGAGGGGAGAGTAGCAGGGTTCTTTCTTTTGTTTTCCTTTTAAAAATTTTTTTAACAAGGAAAGAAAAAAAAAAAAAAAACCAACTGCTTAGAAAACTGACACCTACATGCAAACGCTGCTTCAAAGCTTTTAGCACAATCTCCCAGGGCAGAACAATAGTGGGTCTGTGATCAGAACCAGCTCAGGCTGTTCCAGGCAGGAAGAGGGTGCCCTCGCCTTTTTACAGCAAATTTCTCTCTCTGATGCTTCGGTCTATGAAATCTGGCTCAAGCTCTTGAAAATTCATCGTCTCTGAAGCAGGACAATAGGCAGCAAGTAGGTACGCCAGTGAGAGCGGCTGCTGTTAGATGCTCTTAGCAACATTTGCCTACCCTGATCCTGCTCAGTTTCTGCAGTGCTCAGCTGGAAAAGAGGCAGAAGCACATTCAGAGATAAGGCTGCATTTCAAAGCACCCCTTGTTCCTCCGACGTCCTTACATTGCCTGCAAGAGAGCAAAAGGATAACTGCGTGCAACAGGTACTCTTTATCTTGCTAAGTAAGAGGAAAGCACAGATCTGGCATGAGAGCTGTCTACTGTTAAGAAAAAAAATAAAAAATCTGTCTGCTGTCAGGTTTATTAAAAAGAATCTTAAAGTAGGCCACTTACAGAGCATTGGCTTATTCTGGGCAGGGAGCTGCCACAGGATCTAACATACTGCTCTCCACAGGATGCCCCAAGGAGGCCTGACCTAAATAAGAATTTATCAGATGCCCCAAGATCGGCATTGATCCATTCCGGGCTTTAAACATCACTCTGGAGCTCTGGGCTCATCTCAGCAACAGGAGTTAAAAATATCAAATGTTCTTCTGTGAAACCGAGTCTCTCTCAACCAGGAAAATAAAGAGAGCGGAACAACTATGGCAAAGAGCTGAAAGCATTTCTTGTGGTGAGCCAAGTGAGCTGCTGTGGCTTGTACCTGGTTTTACGGCATGACCGGAGAGGTATTTGTTGCCTGACCTGAATGTGGCCATCCCTATCACACATCATCAAACTCATTCAAGCATACCTGCTATGCACCTCGGCAGAAACAGTCCCATCCCAGGACTTCTGGTGGAAAAAGCCCAGGGAAAAGACTGCAGGAGTCCATAGTGCCACAGCTCCATCCCTGCATAGGTCTGAGCAGTCGTGAGAAGAAGGCAGAAGGAAGTGAGTGGCTGAACTCCCCTGGCAGAAAGGCACTTGGTGCCACTGTTTTAGTCTAGCATGCCATGTAACATGTATCAAAGTTCACCACAAGATTACTTCACTCAAAAGCATGGTTTATATTCTCACCCAGAGAAATTTCTTGCTTCCATATATTCCCTCCACACCCAGAATGAATAAATGCCTGCAGCAAAGTGTTTAGGCTTTAATTCTGATGGTATACGTGGTGAGCTCCAGTAGTCTTACAGAGCACCGTAATGTTCTTGGGAAAACAAAACACTGTAACAAAGCTGTTTTTATCGGGTGTAGCAGTTGCATATAACCACCCTGTTTGCCAGGCTCTTCAAATCTCAGAGCACTGTGGTTGAAGTACCCCATCACACTGGAAATGAGCTTTCTCTAAATACACTTATGCAAGTTTTTTCCCCCAGAGCAGTAGATAATTCTAGTGCCGTAAAAGACTTCCAGGACTGTTTCTGTACTGCGAAGAGAGGTGATGAGAGAAATGCACATCCAGAAGATTTTAATGCAAGTTTTCAGAAGCTATTAATGCAAGTTTTACACTACTGTACAAGTAAAGGAACAGAACAGTTAATCTGTAAGGGTCCATGACTTGCATGTTAAAATGGAAAAACCTGCTGACAAGACAAAAACATGACCAAAATCTTCCTCCCAAATCTAAAACCCTCAGGGGAATGAAAGATCAAGTGAGTTATTCTAGACACGTACTTCTATATCTTGCAATGTAAGTGGAGATCACAGTGTGATTGACTTGATCCTGGAGGTCCTTTCCAACCATAATGATTCTATGATTCTATACTGCCTGTGGTAAGTGCTCCATAAGGTATATCAGTTTTGACGACTATTTGCAGAAAGTGCAAATGATACAAAAAAAACCAACCAAACAAACAAAAAAAAAAACCCCAGAAATAATGGTTCACCAGAAATAGTCGGATGTCACCTCTTTTTCAAAAATCTTGAAATCTTCTTTTAGTGTAAAGCTAATGAAATCCACTGCCTTTGTCACTACATTGAAAACATCCATTTGCTCCTGACTTACATCCATACTGGCTACTCTCCATTGGGATACTCCTTGCCACCATATTTGGGGAAGAGCAACTGGCACAAAGGGAAGTAATTCAGTTAAACTATTGGGGAAAAAAACTCCAGCAGATCAGGCTTTCTGCCAAATGCCAGTGGCTTCTCAGGACAACTAAGCAAACAGCCTTATTTCTGTTAGGACACCTGCAACAGCAGAAATGTCATCAAATCCATAAACAGTTAGTGACCTGCCAGAACAAATGTCATAAAATAAAATTAAGACCCATCATCCAGTTAAAAGGATTTCTGAGAGCGATTTACAACGGCAATGTATACATGCTTTCCCAGGGCAGTATGTGATTAGCAGCGCTCTGTCACCGCTGATCTGACACTTAGAGCCCTCACCCTGCTTTGGGCTCCGTGGGGTGGGGATCACACCTGTGGGGCGAACAACCTCTACTCCTGTTAATAAATACCGACTCCCATTCCAAACTCTAACTTCAAAGTGCTGCTTATGTCTCCTCGGAAAGAAAACCCAAGTGACTTCCTTCCCACTTCATCTGCAGCAAATTTCACTATCAGTAAAGTCAATGTCTAATTACAATCATCCACCCATAAAAGCTGGGGAATGGAAAGAAAAAAGGGGATTTGTCCTTATTTCTCAGGCCTTAAGGAGAGAATTGGGGATTTTCAAAGAGTCCATAAACCAGAGAAGAGCAGCAATCAAAAACTTCTGGCTGTCATTTCTTCCGATATGTATCTGGATCCACACATACATATACACGTGCATGGTACACCATGGCTCTAAACGGTAACAGGGAATTAGCAGATCAAGATGACCTTCACTTCTGAACACAATGGTCCTCACACCACAAGAGGCATCTGAAGTGATGCAATCTGTACTCAGCTCCATTTCTTGGTCTGTTCACCCAGGCAAGATCAGCTACTGGATAAACATCCAGGAGATGCTTATCGCAGGGACTCAACTACCTCCCCACTTCAACAGAAGATCAGTTGTCTGAAAAAGCTGCCAGTTGAAGGAAACAAAATTTCCCTGTTCCCTTGGATTTAGGAGAATCATATCGTTGGCAAACAGCAGGCCTCTGCCAAAGGCTGGTATCTCTTCTTCAGAAGCCTGTAAAGACAGCTGCAAGGAGCTACTAATTATCTCATTAGTGTCAAAAAACCCCCAAAGGCTACAACCCACAGAAGATTTCCAGAGGAAGTGATTACCCAGACATTCACAAGACATGTAGTCCACCTGTACCGCAAAAGCTGCAAAATAAAGGCTTTAAGGTTGAAGTGAAGGAACTGAAAAGAAATGAAAATAGTTTAGAACAGAAGTGCTACAAAAAATGTGGCATGTAAGTTGGCCCAGAATTAGTATTTTAAAGGTGCTAAAGATAATACTGCAAAATTACCAACAGAACAAAATCAGCATATTTCAAACAGTCTTTTCTCTCAGCATGAAAAAATAATTTACATGGCCCATCAAGCAAACACTGAGTCATACAGATTTATCCAGACTGGAAAAGCAGGTGTCTGTTCAAGGATAATCTGTACAAAACCTGAAATTCAAGTGCCTTGATATGATCCCCTGCAGATTTAGTCAAAAAGAAGGGAAAAACCAAAGCAGGAAACTGAAAACACCTTTATCTTGAATTGAAAAAGCAATTAAAACTGAGTACCATGCCAAAACCAAATAAATACTACTAACAATACAGAAGGGTTTGTTGTCTAACAGTGACAACAAATGCAAAAAAATTCAGTAAAAGCAGAGCAAATTATTTTAACTGTTCACCACATGTAAACTTTCCCAGCATCAAGGGCAAAGGAAGGAGAATATATGCATCAATTAAAATTCCCCACACATTATCAGCCAAGAGCTTGCGATTTCTCTTTTCACCCAAATGAGAACTTTCCTAGGAGAGAATGTGGAGGAGTCATTATAGGAAAAAGGTCAGTAACACTGGCAGAAATGCAGGCAGAAGGAAAAGAAAATCTCAGAGGCAGGTGAAGCAATAGCTGGAAACGGATGGCAATCTCACCACCATCTCATCTGAAACAGCTGTTTGCCTACAATTCAGTAATTCCCAGATAACGTTCCTGGGAGAGGTAGTACGGGGATTCATATACATCACTTCCAATCTACCCAGTGTACAAACTAACAAGGTGTTTTGGCTGGTGATCTGAGAAAAACAGTACCGTCTTTAAACTGGGGATCTTTTTTCCCCCGCCCAGCACAGCCAGTGATAATATTTCTTTTTAAAAAACCTGGGATTTATATACACTGCAAAGTGCTTAGCTCTTTGAAGAACAAAGTTCACTCACCAAGCCATATTTACTAAGAAAAATAAGAAGCAGCTTAAAAGAATGTGAACTTGCAATTTTTAGTAACACTTGCTGAAGCCACCACAGTATGGCTTCTTCAGCACTGCAGCTGGGTTTTAAATATGCAAAGCTACCTGATTCCAAAGGAAGGCAAAACTCCAGGTGTCAAATAGCATCCTATCTCAACTCCACAACTTTCTTTCCTAATGTGGAGTCTAGAAAGGACCAAGTAAAACATCCCCAAAAAAGAACATAGAGATTTGGTTCTTATCCAAGAGCTGAGGTTATCTGAGTGACTGTATCACTGAGGTATATTTAAGTAATTAGTTCTTCTGCACAGTTTGAATACACAGAACAAGAACCTTTCATCAAAAAGGTGTTTCATAGTAACTACATACAAAAACTCCTTCACAAACCACAAGCTGGAAGATGAGTGGGGGGAGAAGGAAGAACTCCAAAACAGAAGTGGTGAGATTCTTCACTTCCCCTCGAAAGAAACAAAAGCATCTGGAGTGAAGGGGTGGGAAGAATATTACCAAGGTACATAGTGCTGGGAAAAGGTGAAAAAATCCTGCCGATGAAAGCCAGGCCCTTTGAAAAGGGCAGTGCAGCTCTTCTCTTCTACCACAACCATTTGAAGCAGTCATGCTATGAGGAGAATGTTTCCCACATCCCATTCCTGTTCTCACAAACTCTGGACAGTTCAGCAAACACTTACCTGCTCCAGGTAAACAGAAAATAAAACTGATATAGGGTTCGCTTGCTTTTTGCTCTGACCAGCAGCATCAATTACCAGTGAAGGAGTAAAATAGTTGGGCCACCTCAGTTCACTTTTCCATGTTAGTTAGCAGTAGAGGTCAACACAAGAAATCTTTCATGAAGGATATAAAACCACATGATCTGACCTACTCTGGATGTAGCTACCCACATGCATTCACTGGTGGCAAAAATCAATCTCTACCCTCACATGCTTGCATAGCCCATCACCATCGTACTCAGCCTGACTCTCACAAACGGAGCAGACTGAAGCCCATCCTGACATCCCGTGGAAGGAGCAGGCTTATCCCAGCTGCCCCTACCATGGTCACTTGCACCCATGGAGCCATTTGGTGCACTGGGGCAGGGGACCAGGCTAACCAAAAGGGACCTCAGGGACAGAAAAAGCCAGGAGGAATTACTTTTTTGCCTGATCAATTATCTGATCAATAGGAACAGCAACCAATTTACAGAATGAGCACACTGGTAATTGCCTCCCTGAAGGGGAGAGACAAGGAAAAAACCCCAGAAGGGCACAAGAGAAGCTCAAACAGACTGTGGTGCCAAATGCTGCATCAGTTGCAAGCAAGCATCAGTTGCTTAAATTTATATGGCCCCACTTCCTGAGGAAGTGTTTGGTTTTTTTAAGTAGATGAAGGGATCCAGCTGGGGAGGATGAGGAGAGAGTAAGCCATGGCTTCCACCAGCAGTGGGGTGGCTGCAACAGCAGCAGCAGCAGCAGCAGCAGCAGCAGGCAGTCATGCTGGCAGGACTGGGAGGGGTGGAATTATCATGGGAACGGCAGCCACACTCAGTTTTCATGACTGCAGCAAAGCAAATGTTTCCTCAAGTCATGGTGTCAGATCTCAAACGAAAAAAAGCACTTCTTACACGGTCTTTTTGCAGACCACCATGAGCACGGTGGTTCGGTTTTAACATAAGAGCTTAGACCATGTGCAGCAGGACGATGCACCAGGGTTACATGCTGCTGAGAGGCACTGAAGCCCAGCAAAACTGGGCCTGAGACTGTATGCCCACCAGCTTTTGGAACCTCTGGGCTGCACCAAGTGTTAAAAATGCCAGCTATTCTAAGGCATGACTCACCCTTCCCCTCCAGCCATGCAAGGAGCTGGGCTCATTTGTGTTCAGGACCTCCTGGGGATCGGGATCCTGGCACATCCCAGCAACCCTTCCTCTCTGCTCACAAGGTCAGAGCTGGCACACCAAACCAAGGTGCACATCTGAAACCACGCCAACCCCAGGGCCTGCTTTTCCAGTCTCTAGAACAGGAGGTATTCTCACCCGTTTGTGCAAATCCCCACATGGACGGCCTGCAGCACAGGAGGCACGTGGACTCCTTTACCTCCTTGCCCGGGTAAGGACTTGGGTACACAAGCTGGCCCAGGCACCTGTTTTTTCAAGCACGCCTCTCTCTGTGAGGCCTAAAAATTGTTCTTACAAATGTAACGGTCCAGCCTGTTGGCAATGAGGAAGATGCTTTCAAACTTAAAAGGTTTATCCTTTGTAGATGGTGCTTACAATACATACACTTGCATATCATGTCTTGAATATTCCACCAAAAGTGCAAATGCAAAGAATAATTTGCTTGGTATTTTTTTCAAATTTACCAGACAACTACTGCACTGGGGGATGGCAGCAATATGAATCATTTTCCACTTAATGACCATGTGACAAATTGACTCACACAGTATCATTAATCTATGGAGCCCTCATTAGGCCTTTGGATAATTTTTAGCAGCAGAGGAATCTAGAAACTACCTGATATATTTTGATCTGCTCTGATGTGCTTGCTTGCTGCTCTGCAACTTTCATAGTATTATTAAGGTGTAACCTACTTCACTGTTGTAAATCTTATTCTTATTCTTTAATGGAATAATCTTTAGACTTATTCTAAGAACATTTGTGACTGAAACGAAAGCAGCAGAGATAGCAGAAAATAAATCAGACCAACTGTAGGAAGTGATCCAGTGGCTGAGCTCAAATGAAAGCCGTGCCTTCCACTTAAAACAATGTAAGAGATGGTAAAAATCACTTCAAAAAGTGCAGCAGAGCAGAAATGTTCTAAATGCCAACTATGTGAGATTACCTGTTCTACCACAGTTATTTTCTGCTGAGCAGTGTTTGCATGATCAGTTTTTACTGTTGCAGATCACGCTGGCTTTGCTCTGACAAAAACAACTCAAGGTACATGGGAATTCAACTCACCAGGAACATCTGAGAGGCTTTGCATGCTGTATGCATGGACCTAATACGCTCAGGTCTACAGAACCTAGGATTTCTCTTGACTTCTAATGGTTGCAAAAATACCTTCACAGATATTCAACCAAGCATATACCAATGCAATGCCATATTCCAGACTCTGAGGTACGTGGAATGTTCTGAGGCTTAGTTAAGCTTAGTTAAGGAGCTACAGTATGGAATTATGAAAACACCACACAGTACCGATGCTGCTATGCCTACAGATCACCTGGTCAAAAATATTGGGAGTTATGTCCACTTTACACTGATAGCTGTGTGACTGAAGTAAGAGCAGCTGCAGCCACAGGAGGTGGTATGGTGCTATAGGGGACCTAACATGTAAGTGAGAAGAAAACTAGGAAGTCCTGCTGGCCCCCTCAAGAATAAGGAAACAGAGACAGAACAGCAGCTAGAGGGGAGTAGAGCTTCAAATTTATCAGAAACCTACAAGAAGAGAAAGATGGCATTTCACCATCATCCTCCTAATCTATCAATAGCTAACAATTCCACGCTATGAAACTTCATAAATCTGAACTGGTGTTTTACAATATGCTAAGTTTGTATATCGTGATGTTAGAGTTCTTTTGCCAAATCCAATTCATAGAAGGTTGGACAACCTTTCTGAAACCATCAGATCATTAGGTTTATGATACATGAGTTGGGTGTAAAATAAGGAGGTATTTGACATCAGGTAGTGTGCTTTTGGGAAGTTCAGCAATGTGTTTGAAAGGAAGACTAAATCTGCATTCACAGCAACATAGTATTACTTTTAATGAATCGAGTAATTAGCAACTCTATAAAAAGAAGGGTATCCCTGAGTGTTCAACATCAAAAGCACTACATTCATTTGCAATTTAAAGGCCAGAGCTGCCAAGATCCGGTGCACTCTCTGCTCCCATTTGGAGTCAGCAGAAATGAATGGTACGTAATACCTTTCAGGGTCAGATCCAAAGGAAGAGGCATTCATCTGATTATATTACCACCTCAGTTGGAAAATACTTAAACCTCAGAAAAGACAGAAGGAAAACCGGTACTGAATTCATTGCAGAACTCCTCATTTTCAGGAAAGGTGATTTGGGAACACAAAGTGAAGCACCACAAAAAAAAAGCTCTTCCACATTTCCAACACACTGCTGTAAACTGCAAGTTCATGTGGAAATCAAGGGAAATCTTGAAAGCTCTTTAGAAACTATGAAGACCTCTGCTGGAGCTCCTATGTGTCAAACACAAATTAGGTACCTTAGTGCTGACATCAGTCCATTATTCATTCAATTCACAACATTCCATGTGCTCTTTTCTCTCAACTTCTCCTTTACCATTCTCACTCTCCACCTAGACTCTGCTCATCTTGGTTAAGTGTCTGGAATGACCATGTTTAACACAGTATCCATACAAAAAAAAAGTCAAAGAAAGATATTTTAAATTCCTTAATAAGCTAAAAATTTAGACCAGCAAGTCAGGGCCTTTGCTCTCTGTTCTGAGTAAATATTTTATATCTGACCTACTTTAACTATGGTTAAAATCAGACTACAAAGCCTTACATAGCCCTATATATTTTGAGGAGGTGCTTGGCACACCTTTCTGCACCACAAAAGGCAACAAAAACCATATGAGTGTGTCGTATATCAACTCAGATCCTAATGTTGTGGAATAGCACCAGGAATACTTCTTCAATGAGTTTAGCAAGTAGATAGAATCACAGAAAAACTCAAGGCTAGCAAAGCAACAATTTGGCATCTGTAAAAGCTCATGAGACAGCAGAAGGAGGATCCAGGATGGTACAGGTCAGCAGGTTCTCCATTACACCTCTCCAAATTGCAGAGAGGAACAAAACAGACAGCAGGAGTTTTATTTTAGGAGTCTTTTTCTGACAATCGAGCTGTGCCATGTATTCCAAAAGGAAAAGGTCCAGCTTTTCAAAGAGTGAAACTGCCAGAAAGGGAACCCAATAACACTCTGACTGTGACAGAATTTGTCCTGTTTCCATCATTAGTATTCCACCCCTTCCTTCAAAGACCTCAGAGACGGCAGAACAACTTGTGATCCTTGCAGCCTGCCATTGAACTGCTAGGTTTGGATTCATGCCTTAGAGGCTCAGGACTGGCATAACTGAATCTTCACATTTATACTTAGCTGTACATTGAAATTTAGTTGCAAACCTGGAATGTGAATGACCTGTGCAGGGTCTACAGAGCTCTTATGTCTTACAGTCTTCACCTTCACACCAACGGTTACTGTTTGCATGGAGAACAGCAATAATTAAAATAAAACTTACTGAACAAGCCAGCGACATCAAGAATTCCCATTATTGACAAAATACTTGTCCCCTCTTCCCCAACCCAGTTTTGAAGCCAATCTAACTTGTTGGTATCTTGCACTTCAGCTTGCCTAGCAGAGCTAATGGAAAAAAACCCACAACTTATCTCCCATTGTGCAAACCTCAGTGATTGCCTTCTCCTTCTCACAAGAACATCTGGAAAGCAACACCATCCAAGAGGACTGCTTGAGGGTAGGAGGGCATGAGAAGGGAGAAATCCCTCTGAATATTTGTGCTATATTTAAACTCCAGACCAAAGCTTCCACTTGGAGTGAATGTCTCTGTGCATAGGAATGCAGAATTCCAAGCAATGAACAAGGATGTGCTAAGCTTTTCACAACATGCCCCTAAGCAATAGCATTACTGCAAGCTTGTGAAAAAGAGAAGCACAGTGCCTCTGTCTTCCATTGCAGTTGTTGCAGGGACAGAAAACAGGAAGGAAATTTCAGCAGTGCACTGGGGAAAAAAAAAAAAAAAATCTCTATTTTCACCATAGGAAGTCCATTCGCTTTCCAGAAATACCTCTACAAAGAAGGTAAAGCGGAGCAGGGAGAGTGAAGTAAAATCAAAGCAACTCAAACAAAATTTCAAAAGAAGGTGTTTTAGTTTGGAGTCCAAAATTCACAGAAAACTGGAGCAATATCAGAATCAATTCTCAGTGAAGGCAATGAGAGCTACAGGTACTTAACTAAGTTGGGGAAAGAAGACTCAGGACAAGCAATTATATTCATTTTACTCTTTAGGTCCATAAATCTAGGCAAAGATCTTTTGAAAAACAAACTGGCTTAATTTTCTTAGTACCATTTGACCTCCACATGTTATTTGTGCAAGGTGCTGTTTCCCTCCCACAGCCTAGCAGGAGCAAAGGTGTTCTTCATGCTCTGTACAAAGCGGCACGTAGGAAAGATCAAGGATACAGGAGGACTGCGGGGAAAGCTAGCTTCTCAGAAAAGCATATTCCCAAAATGAGTCATTCATGTAGTGAAAATCCTCGTGGGGACTAGTCACCGTATCTTAAAACTCATTTATATCAAAATTAAGTCATTTGCAAAAGAGAAAAGAGCTTCCCAGTCTGAACTGCCAGTACTACACACAACGGCAGAGACTAACAGCAGCCTCTTCACATGAAAGACAAGAGAAGTTAATGCAGCTCATTCCATGAATTAAATAGGTGGGAGCTACAATGCCTCTCAGGATTAGGGACCCTGTAGGGGTTAACCAGTAAATTACCACTGCAGTTCATTGCCTTTTTATTATATATGTATGGAAGACAGCGACTTCAGTCATTGCCAATTCAAGATACAGAGATGTCTATATGACACCCATGTGCTACCCCAGCTAACTAGGGTACCAGAAGAGATGCACCCCTGGGAACACAGAAGTGTGGGCTGATGTTCTCTACTGAGGAGGATAAATCTTTTACAGAGAGTTCCTTGCTGCCACAGTCATGGGCTATTGCTACTTTTGCATCTAACCAGGCTACACTGTGCTTTCAGCTGCAGCACAGACATGTTCTTGTTCATATCAAGATGGTTATCCTTACAGTAACACAAGAAGTATTATACAATGACAGACATCCTACATGCACCAGAACTCATGCTGTGGAAAGTGAACACAGCAGATTCTTCTGTAATTTTCCAGTGACTGTAGTGGTGGCTAATCTGTAGCACTGAGGTCAGAGGGCTTAATGTGCAAGTTCGTAAGTAAAGGCAATGTTTCTATAATGTACAGCAAATAAAGGGGGAATTCCAAGATAAACCTGTACAGTTTAAACCACCACACTTCTTCCTTTACTACTTTAATATCGGCAAACAATCATTACAAAATTATGGTTACATCTTACACTCTGTGTAAGTTAATTATGGCCCATTATTAATTTATAAATTCATTCTCTTCCTAATTTACAGGACTGTACTCTTATCCAAACTTGGAAACATTTTATTATCTTCCAAATGAAAAGCCTGGTTGCCATAATGTGCCTAGCGGTGTCTGCAGAGTCACTTACGTACCTACCTCTGTTGGACTTAAGCTTGTCTGGTTTTACTGAAAATAGAAAAGGGAGGGAGTAGAAAAGTCAATTTTGCAGGTACTCTGGTTAAGGTGGAAAGTTTTACTGGACAGAAAGGTTGGGCCTCACACTAAGTTTTTGGGGCTTAGAGCAGTGTTTAGGAATTTGTTTTCAAATGAGCTGTACAAGTTTGCTCAGCTTGAAACATGAACTACCATGAAAGACACATCCTGCTGGCTTAGCTGACTTCTACAGCTGGTCGAATAAGCCCCTTCAGTGGTTATAAGATTGTTTCTGCGGCATTTGTTTTCACATGCAGTCTCTTCTGGGCCACAAGCTAAACTATTAATGGTGTAAGTTTTCCTGAGATAGCAGGGAGAGTTTAATTAAAACCTGCCTTTCTACTCCTTACTCCATTAGTGTACATGCTACTGTACTGCAAAATTTTGTAATGGCAAATGACAAAACCTTCCATTTTTTTTTGGTATATAACCATGAGAAAGAAACCACAAGTGGTATTCATAATTATTGCTGCAATAACAGGATGCAAAGAATTGAGTTGGATGCATTTTGTTCATTCTTAAAAAGTCACCATTGACCAACTTATCACAGAGATAACTAAACTACTATATTTATTTCCATATTTTGTAATGTAAGTAGTGGAACATACTGTGTCATTCATTGCTGGATTTCATGAATCTTAGAAGTTTAAGGAAAGGATTCACGTATATACAGAGGTTAGTGTGCATTAAGATTGGCCTGAGTTTAAAACACCTTAGTTATGAATCAAAAAAAGTAGGATAATTCCAAAAATGTCACCAAATTAATAAAAGCCACCAAAAGATGAAAACAAGATAGAGAGACATCTGTTAGTTTATTAAAGTTTTCCTCTAAAGTTAACTTACACAGATTCAGAGGGGTTTACAAACAATGAAGATCAACAGTCCCTTGAAATCCTCCTTGACCACAACTTTAAAAATAATGTACCAGAGCAAGGGCATCCTATTCCGCTTCAGAGATGTTTTTAACTTGGATCTTTGCACAGATAGCCTAACGCAATTACGTCTCAGACACTGGAAGAAAAATACGTGTAACTCATAAAATTCTTCTGCGGCAAAGTCAAAGGGGAGGCACCCATAAAATACAGCCTTTTCCCTGCCTCCCCCGGCAACATAGACCAAGTTAAACAAAACAAAAATATGTCAGCAATTTAGTGACAAGCAATTTGGAAACTATCTGAAGCAGAAAGAAATTCAGAATGGCTGCACCAATATATGCTTCCCCTCACCCTTAGATTTCAGTGCCCTTATTACTTGATGCAAATTTTTCTTTCGTTAACAAGCTGTAGGGGGCTTAAGAGAATACCACCATACCAAAAAATTTGTAGTAAAGTGTGATTTGACAGTATGCAGATATGCACGCTGTATTGTGAGTAGGAGACAGCAGTTACCAAATAATTTTCTGATGAAAAAGGAAACTTGACCAAGAAAGGTCTCCAAAACCAACAGCCAGAAGCAGATTTCAGAGAGACAACTACCATCAGCTTCCAGCTACTATAGCTAACAGTAATTTACATCATTCTATGAATGATGTGTAAATTCACCTACTTTTAGAGCACTTTTTTGTAAGAGTGCTGGATTTTTACGTATTTTGCCCCTCCAGTTTATCTTCTATGAAATGTTCAAAGTCTGACAAAAAAAGGGCCAGTAGAAAGGATCTACATGCAGGGAAGAATGGACATGAGAAGAAATACCACCAAGGAGGCTCCAGCTGCCAGTATTCTTCAGCTGCCAAGCTTTTACCTTAGTACTTTATTTCTCCTCTGCATGGTGAGCAGATGGATTCACACTTCCGTATCTGCTGGTATCACAAATCAGTGAGTCTCAGCTTGATTGAAGTCTTGGAAGCAAGAAACCAATTAATTATTTTAAACTTGCAGAAGCCAGATAACCCAGACGAGTTCTGCCAAGCAAAGATGGAAGAGAATTTATGGATGTAATTGTTAACTTTTGGTAAAGTGACACTGGTAGGAAAAGGACTGGTTCATTTCAGAGTGATGGGAACGGGTTTTCAACAAGTATAAGGAAAAATTGAGATGGCTGGCTGGAGTAAGATCCAATTCCAGCTTCTTTCCACAGGTGTCTCAAATCCTCATTTTTACCTCTGATCTTGCTGTTGAGTAATCCCTGTGCAACACAGGGTGGATAGGTCCACCTGCTGCTTACGGTTCAGCTGCACAGCAGCACTTTCTCTCCTTCATAGCAGTATAATGCTTCACATCGTGTTGTTTCCTCTATTCGCACAACTCAAACATCACTTCAAGCTTTATCTCCTAAATGACCTCTTGTTTTCCATAGTGAGCTTTTTTTTTCTCTCTTTATTCACTCTTGCAGCTCTTTTCTGAAATGTCTGCAAATCAACCAGCTATCTTCTTCAACGCTGTGCACCAAAACAAGCCACATTTCAGTGGTATTTCTCTAACACCAAACACAGATGTAATATAGCAAGACCTGCCTGGTGTTTTCCTTGTGATGGATCCATGGAGCACATTAGGTGTCATGACAGAAGAACCACACTTGCAGCTTCTGCTCATCTAACCGTCAACCATGATTCCACATCATGTCATCTTGGCTTTTTGTTTTCAACAGACAGTAGAAAATACTGGTGATGGTAACTCAGCACAGAAGCAACAGAGAAATAATAAACCTCCAGGGAGCCTGCAAGCAGGTGTTTTTTCCAAGTATTTGTCTGCAGTGTACTAATGCTAAGATTGACTAAATAAACATGTTCTCAAGTTGGGCAATGAACCGTCATCTCTTTCCTTCCTCCCACCACACAGGTGCACATATTGTCTCACACTGCACCCATTTAAAAAGACACCAACCTCCTTGCTATACCTCTCGCTTTATAGGAGACATCAGTGGAATGAGATAGCAGGTTGCTGAGAAACAATGGGACAACTACTCTGCATTTTCTGTGCCACAGTAGGGATGACTGACCAACTGACAGACAAAGCTAAAGATAAAACTGGTTTATTATTTACAGATTCTCAAACCCAAACCTGATAAGAGTCCATAATGATTAACAGCCAGCCGATGAACAGAATTTCAGCGGTCCATAGTTTGTAAGGACCAAAAAACCAGTGTGTCTTCAGTAGGAGATCAGAGCAGCGAACAACAGCTACCACATGCTCAGCTTCCAGCAGATTGTACAGAGGCAGAAACCCCCAAGTCCTCCCTCACTGGAGTTCGCTAATTATACTTCATTTCTAATAACTCTGCTTTTGCAGTCCTTGCCTCTACTCTGGCAAGGAGATTAATTTGCTAACACTAGGGTCTAGAATGCCCTTTTCTATCTTTTCCATCATTTAATTTCATTCTGTTGTCTATTAGCTTTCCCTTGATCAAAATCAAGAAATATGAAAGGGTTTTGCAAAGAAAAAGCAAGCACACTAAGCAATAATTTCTTTATGTAATCCCACCATGACTAAAGAAAAAGCCCCCTGAACTCCCTTTTATACATTTCTGTGGGAAAGGCTTTTCCTGTGATTGCTTCTGCACCCTCCCAACAGGTGACTTAACTAATACCTACAGAAAGTGTGTGTTGTAAAGTAAAATTCACACACAGATGGCCCCCAACACTATTAAGTCTCATCTGGAGCAGCTTAATGGTATTGCTTCTCATGGGGAAGACATCAAAGGAGAGATTTCACCTTTTGCAGGTGCAAATTTCATACCTGTCATCAAAGCAGTTATTTTGAAAACCTACTCTTTCTTTGAACACCTACAAGCTACAAGCCTCTTGCAAGTTTATGCAGCTTACAGAGTTGACAAGAAACATGAAATTCTGTGCGTTAACAGAATGAAAAAGCAGCTTTACAGCAGTCACTACCTATAGGTCCTAACAGACATAAGTCACATAAAAAGCAAGAATATTAATATTACAAAAGCTTGGTTTCCCACCCTGTATATTAACAGCAGCATCATGGGTTTGCTGCAACGGTATTTTAAAATGTTTAAAGCCCCATTAAAACTTGTTCCTCTGCCTAGCAGTTCAGTCCAAGAATCAGAAAATCATAGAATGGTTTGGGTTGGAAGGGACCTCAAAGATCACGTAGTTCCAACCCCCCTGCCATGGCAGGGACATCTCCCACTAGATCAGTGGAGATGAGGCCCCATCCAACCTGGTCTTGAACACATCCAGTGATGAAGCATCCACAGCTTCCCTGGGCAACCTGTTCCAGTGTCTCACCACCCTCAGAGTGAAGAAGTTCCTCCTAATTTCCAATCTAAATCTACCCTCTTCCAGTTTTAAACCATGACCCCTCGTCCTATCACTACAGGCCTTTGTAAAAAGTCTCTCCCCAGCCTTCTTGTAGGCCCCCTTCAGACACTGGTAGGCTGCAAACCTAAAAAACTCTTTGCTTGCTATTTGCGGAAATACAAATATTTTCCTCTAAACTATTTATAATACCGATTTGTGCCTGTGCACAAGTGCCTGTAACTCTGTACCACAGCATACCATAGCTCTATATGTCCAGTTGTGGTGCTGGTTTGCTCTACAACAGTTCTCCTGACAAGACAAGCGTACAGTTCAGACAGTGGTGGCACAGCTCCTGAAGAATGCTAGAACGGATGCCCTCTTTATACAGAGAAGTTAATGAGAAGAGGTATTGAATAATAAACTACACTGGAGTAGCCCCACTTCCCC
The DNA here is from genome assembly GCA_033124195.1 of Coracias cyanogaster. NCBI lineage: Eukaryota > Metazoa > Chordata > Aves > Coraciiformes > Coraciidae > Coracias > Coracias cyanogaster. The sequence goes on along the minus strand of JAVSBS010020323.1, from coordinate 93,027 downwards.
TGCAGACACACTGATCTGAAATAAAAGTCACTTTATTCTGAATAATTATTTCCCTCACAAAGCTCAGTGGTAAATCTGGCCTTGAAAGAACTGACTCTTCTCAGCTCATAACACAAAGAACCACAGAATATGAACTTCATGCAAATAACTTGCTCAAAGAAAAACTAAAAAGTTGCTCACCTTAAGAGACACACAAGAATTAAAATAAAAGTCTGGATTTTATCAAAACATTAACCCAGACTGTAATTTCTTTTTTGGCAACTCAGTCCTCTCAAGACTGATTTTGATATGGCGGGCTCCTGAACCAGAGCTGTAACTAGCCCCTTTCTGCTCCTTGCTGGAACTCAAGTGTCTGTGGGACCAGAGGACTGGACCCTGTTTGCTTCTCCTAGGACAGGTAGCTGGAGAACAGCTACAAGAGAAATGAGCAAGTGCTGGAAAAAAGGTACGTAGAAGCAGTTTACTGGCCTCAAATTGCTAAAACTCTTGAAAAAAGAAACAGTAAATTGTGGCTCACGAAGCACAGTTCATTCCTTGGGAGTCCTGCGAGGTTGCTCAGCAACATACCACAATTACTGTGGGTCAAGTCCTCAGGACATAATCTAGCCTATTTCAACTACCTCTGGCACAAGGTGCTGCCAACTGTGAGCAAGAAGAAAACAGAAGTGGTGCAGACTGGAGAGCTCTCAGAAGATGTTGTGAGGAAATTTCACACTGTTTTCAAATGTTTTATCCAAATTGTTCCGATCTTCTCAATTCAAAATCTGCGATCTATGGTTATTCTTTGGAAAAAAAAAAAATTCAGAAACAAATTTTAATTTCAATTTAATAGGAAATCAAGAACCAAAGTCCACTGATCCAGTGAGACATTTCTGAGTTCTAACCGTTTTCCAGTACTCAGACTCCCACTACAGATACTTTCTCAAAAAACCCCAATGCCTAATCTTGGTGAAGAATTCTTCATAGAAATACTTTTCAGTCTATCAAGCACAGTTGTTCATGACAAGCTTGACCAGAAAGTCACTCTTCCCTCTTGTGCGTAACTCAACCCTTCTGAAACCCATTCATCTAATGTATTATTGGGAAACTTCACTGTAAGTCACAGTTTGAATATGTCACACATGACTCTTCAGCCTTTCAGGAGGACAGAAGTGCTTTGAGAGGTATATAACTTTTTTTTAGGGAAGGACAGCCATAAATGTCCTAGGAGATAAGACCTTGGGATGGCATAAAGTTCCACTGAGTATTTAGCTTTCCTGTGTAAAACACACAGAAGACCTTTCTCATTCAGCTGCGGCGTCCACCACACAAGCAGCATCAGTCAACAAACCTTCTGCATGAGCATTCTGGGCAGAGTCCCCAAAATACTAGCTTTACTATAAAAGAGGAAGATCAGACGGGATGGAGGAAAAGAGATTTCTTCAGAAAACATTTTCTATCTCCTTGCAGTATGACTCTTAAGCCCAGGCTTATAAAGAATATTAGTCCACCCACTGAAATCCAAGTATTGTTGGGGGCTGAAGTGGGGGCTGTTCCTCCTCAGAGAAATACTTAAAGTCAATTTTAAACCTATTATTTTTATTACAAATTTACTGTCATATACTTAGGCACATTTTCCTAAAATACCTTCCTTTGGGATGAAATCTGCATTTGAAGTTCTCCTTTTAAACCATCGACAAGAACAACGATCACAGGGAAAACAAACCCACCACCATATTGCATTAAACAAAGCACATAGTTGTGGACTTAGAGTTTTTGACAGATACAGGTTTAAAACTGATGGCTTGAAAGCTTGAATAATCCTAGACCCTGGTATTTTACACAGGCACATGTAATAAAGACACTCAACACAGTCCCCTGGACCTGGTAGCCCATGGGCACTGCACCCCAGCCTGCTTACCAACACCAACACACTGCCATATGGCTGCTCTCTACCAAACCTTACTTAATTACCAAATTACATTGTTTCCTCAGCAGAGATGTTTTTAGAATAAACCAGCAGAAGCCACAGAGAAAACTTTTGAGTATAAACTCATAGCAGAATGCAGAGAGACACACCTGTAAATGCACATATGTACAACTGTAACATTCATACACCTATTTCAGCCTTGGCCCGCAGGGAAGAACCACAGACACGTAAAATGTGAGCTTTAAAGCACAAATCAAGTGAAGAAAGCAGCATTTTGTTTGTGTCATTACTAATACAGGCATCTAAATATCTACACTCGTTTCTCTGAGGGGCTAGCTTGCAGGTTTGAAGTACATTCCTTTCAAAATGCATCCATGGTCTTCTTGTGAAGGCTAATGATAATTTTATCTCTTCTGAGCCTTGCAGTAATAAATGTTGACAGCCCCAGATGCCAGGTCCTCGGTGAGAGCATCTGTTTGTTTATTCAGGATTAAGTTAAACTACTTAGCCACCATTACAGTAAATCCACCTCTCTTACAGACCTTCTTAAGAGCACTAAAGAAAATAATGAAAAACCACATAGTGTTGCAAGATCAATCGCATTCAGAAGGCTGAGAAATCTGTGACAATTTATTCTTGGCGTGGAGGGGTGAGGAATACACTGCACCAAACATCAAGTGCTGCTTGAGCAACACAGAATCCCCCCAAAAAGAAAAGAAAAAGGCAGTGTGAGCTGCTCTTTGTCTTGATTTCATCACATCACACCTTGACATTGCGGCAGACTTTCAATGAGGGACTGTAAAGCTTGATCCTGCAGCCTTTCTCCAACAAGGAATGGGTTTAGATATCTAAATAATTATGTTCCGTTATTAAAAAAAAAAAAAAAAGACAGGATGTCTTTCTCTTTTTTCCCCCTGAGGCAATTCACAGCAGACCTTTACCATCTTGCAATATTTGAAATGTAAAGACTTTTAGATTTAATTTCCTCTTTGTGAAAGGTGTGAAGGAGTACAACTTGAGACTTCTAATTACCAGACCTGTAACGCAGATGCCACTGCTTCACGCTGGCAAAATATTCTCAGGTAACATACAAAGATCTGAAGCCATCAGCACATCAACATGTTGCAAGACTATGGGATATATATTAACCAGTCAAACAGCAAAGAACCGCAGCTCCTGCTCACCAGTTCTTTCTGCAGCAAAAGCAGAAATAGTCTCTGGCTACACCTCAGGATATCGGGGGGACGCAAGAGTATCTGCACGTTACTGCGTTGGAGGGTTTTTAATTGTACAAATAGGATTTTGGAGCCTTTTATTCTCATGAATAGTCAAAGGATGCTTTATAGATACAGTTGCATGGGCTACAGGATAAAGAGAATTTGAGTTTCATGAGACTGCAGCCTAGGATCTGGTTGAGGTACCCAATGACCCCTGACCACACAGGTACCTCTCTGGATTACTGTCCTTGCTCTTCCCTGCCTCATGCCACCAGTGATTGTCCACCTTGAGCTGGAGCTGGTGTGGGAGGGGTGGCTGGCTGGCTCACAGCAGCTTGTTGTACTGCCAAGCACCCAGCTAGAGGTGGGCGGCAAGGCCGCCGGAGGCTGCATCTCTGTGGTTGGGAGATGCAGCTCTCCGCATCAAAGGAGAAAAGCCGCTACACTGATGCCACTCAGCAAACAGCTCCTAAAAACCTCCCAGGCTGCACAGAAAAATGAGCAGATTTTGTACATCCTGAGGCACAAGCCGCGTCAGCCCAGTGTGATGGGTCCCCAGAGGAAGGGCTCTGCAGTGGGAGAAGCTGTAGGAAGCGGGCTGAGGACAAGCTGCCAGGAGACGCTCCGAGGTCAGGGCAGCGAGCAGCTTCCTCTCTGCAAGATGCTGCGCAGTGCTTCCCCCACGAGTTCACACAGCAAAAAATAATGGCAGGCAGGAAAAACATATGACAATCAGTAACATAAATTGACAAGTTCTCAACAGGAAGGAAACTATTTTTTCCATTTTGTTTCTTTATATAAACAGTATTTGACTTTTAACGTGCAAAAGACTGACAGCGCACAAAGTATAAAACAGATAGCAATCTCTGTAAACCAGGATGGCTGTTATCAGATTGGCAGCATAAGAGGCCATTGTTTGAGCTAAAATTATCTCTCAGGTCTCGCGATACACTCCAGCAAAGGACACTGTGTCCCACTGCAAAGACACACTGACTACGGAAGACACTCACTACAGGGGCCAGGAAGCAAAGGTCCAGGAGAAGTGGAGACTGGACCACTCAGCAGGTTTACAGAGCCAGGTTGGCTCATTCTCGAGGCTGGACCTGCACTCCAAACATCCACAAGGAAAATAAGTAAATACTGAATACTTCTGGATTTGACTATTCTCATGGAGCACAGGTTGTTGACATCCTCTGATGTTCAAAAAAGGCAACATTTTGTTTATCAACACCAAATATGGTCCTGAAAGCTTGAAATACCTGCGAGCCCTTATTCCAATAGGTAAATGAGCACCAGTGAGGATGCCAGCCACTATGCATTTTTCTACTCAATTGGAACCTGAAGGATGGGGAAGCTGGTTAGTGCTTCCTGCGTACAGAGGCCAATCACTTCTACAGTCATCTTTCTCTGCAGCACCATTCACGACTTTTCCTGTAGGCTGCAGAAAACTGTTCCTTTGGTACTTGTCTCACATACAGATGTTTTGGAATGGCACATATCTTCCTTCATGCTTTCGTTATCAGAATAACTTGACACACGTGCACCAACAAGAGCCTGGAGTACCCAACATAAGTTGTAATATAGAACGTCTACCATCTCAGGAGAAAACCAAAAACTTGAACAATTTTCTTTTGGTGAGTTTGCCTTTGAAGGAAGAACACTGGAAATTATTTATTAGGACCTCCTGTGTTTAAATTACGCTTTAAAAATAGGTAATATCTTTGAAAGACATCTAACCTGACCTGAAAACAACTTGCAAAAAACTTGTAAGTCCTCAAGTACAACCTGAAAAAGAATGGTGCTTATCCCACACATTGATAGCTGGGCCCTGGAAGCAATAGAAAATACACCAAGGAAAATCATTTCAAATATGGTCTGCAATGCAGGACTGGTAAACTGCATTATACCACCCATGTCTTGGCTGAGAGCAAGCAGTGGCCAGTGGATAGGGCAGAGCCAGTATTGCTGACAGGAGGAGAAAGCAAAGATGGGATGGAAAGAACAGGATGAGCTGAAGAAACCTGAAAATCTGAGCTTGCTGCTAAAAGGATGCTGCTACTATAGGGGTGTGAAGATGGCGATGAGAGACTGCTGCCTGTGAGAATCGCAGCTATGGCTCTTACACCCTAATAATTATAATCATTAATAACAGAAGGATTCCAGGCATAGATAAAATTTACTACATAGATCTTATGCACAACAAAGTGTGCGTTCCTTTTGTAGGGATTTAATGTATGCATTATGCCCTACAGGGCGGCATAAGGCAGACAGCAATATACAGAGGATCTTTTCCCATGGCAATTTAAGGGGTAAGCACATTATTTCCAGCTAAAATGGTCATTCTTCCTATTCCCATACATTGAACAATGGGGAAGACAGAAAGTTTGCAATGAGGTGGTCACTCATTGCACCTCTTGTTCATTACCTGTTTTGGGTTATGTCACTCCAATATTTAAATATACAGTATTGTGGTGCAGGTCACATTTATTACACAGAATCCGTGGAGTTTTGGCACTAGAAAACTGAACAGGGAACATGAATGAGGAGTTTATTGAAGATATGAATGCCTTGCCATGTAGGAAGTAACTTGTTCAATACGCACAGAGTTTTTTCTAAAATAACAGCTTTGATTAGCAGCAGACAGTAGTGCTCATAGAAGTCATTGATTTCTTTTAATTGGCTTTATTTGAGATTCACGCAGCAATTATTTTTCCACACATAAAACAAAGTTTTCATTCATCGAGGTTGAATTCTGCTATCAATGATCTCTGTATTTACTGCAGAACATCTCCAGCAATTAAGTCTCTTAAAACTTCTCTTTGTTCTGCTAGAGATCCAATGCTGGTGAATGAGTTTTCATTTGAAGGGTGTGGGGGAGGTGAGTAGTGGAGGACAAAGACAACTCTTTCCTGAAGGTTAGAAGGGAGGATTAAAGAGAAATGGCTCAGGAGAAAGTCAGACATTGACTCAGAGCCATTGAAAGGAGCCAGAGCAGTGCTCCTGGCACTGAAAGCACTGGGTGAGAACAGAAAAAATCCTCAATCCCTCCTACTCGCACTGTGCATTAAAGAAGGAAAATGGTAACAGCTCCTTCGTCAGTGCTTGAGAGATCTAGCAGTCAGAAATGCCTGGAAGAAGTCAGCAGTGAGGCTGCGGAGGGCACACCAAGGAGCAGCCAGCTCCACTGTCCCCCCACAAACTGTGGACAAGCCTTGGCAAGGGCAGGGGTGCTGCACAGAAGAGCATGGTGTATGTATCTTTAGGCTTTGTGCCGTGTTTTGCTTACAAAACCCTTCTTGCCCTACTGACTGCAATAAACATTAGCAGTCTGAAGATGATTCACGGTCTCACGGCATCAAGGAGCATCATTGCCCAGCCGCCCTCCTGTGGGTTGGGACACCAGGAGAAGAGGGGGCTCCCCATGGGGTAGCAGGGCAAGGCCCAGCAGCCAGGGCCCATCCCACCACTCCAGCCAGAAGCATGGTAGCCAGAAGCACCAGGGCAGCCCTAGCCAAGGCTGGGCCAGGGTGTAGGCTTGGTTCAGGGGGCCCATGGCCAGGCCAGGCTGTGGGGAGTAGGACATCAGCCCTGCTGGAGCATCTCTGAGGCAGAGGTTGATGGCCTGGGGGGCTGACACGGGGTCCGGGGCCATGGGCAGGGACAGCCAGGCCTGGCAGTGCCCTCGGGGCCCTGGCAGCAGGCAGAAACCAAGCACCTCTGTCCCACCAGGCCAGCCAGGGCTACCAGATTGAGAGGGCACAGGGGGCAGGCAGGGAAGAGCTGCAAGATGCTTCCCAGCACCGAGAACATGGGCAAAGCTGGAGATGCCACTTGGGCTCACACAGGCTGAACACAGCTGCCCCTCTAGACCACAGCAAATCGAGCCCAATCTTCCTCTAATTTGCACTGAAAGAAAATGGCAATGTTTGGGTATTCTTTTTAAATTGAAGTAATTTGTATTTATTTTAGAGCTATTGGACAGCCTGTTCCCCAGGCCCTGATCCAGCAAGGCCAGTCCCCAACATCAGAGGCTTCTGCATTTTAAGGAGCAACTAACATGGCCTCATTTATGCACGTGTGTTAGCACATGCAGCACACAAGCATTTAAGAAACTCTATGATATCAATACTATACTACATAATCATTTAAACATGTAGTAAAATAAGTCTCACTTATGTAAGGAAACACTGTAGATGAAATACGCCTCCTTCCTGTGAAAGGTAACAAGTTTTAATGACTTATTTAATGAGTTTAAAAGACATGGTTTGCTGAATAAACAGAACATACCCGCGGACAGCTCAATTTTTTTTTCTCAGTTAACAGCAAGTTGAAGGACAAACTTTCTTGACTGTTAATGATGAGAAAAACTAACAACTGCTGTCCTGCCTCAAGACATCCACTCCTCCAGCTGGACATGAACCAAGCGGAAATTCTAGATCGGGAGGCAATTATTTATATATCTGTCTCTTTCCAAACCTTCCCCCAACCCTAAATTTGCTTCTGACTAAGTGGGAATTAATCCTGCCTGGAACACATTAAACACTGCTGTATCTTTATACTAAGGTCAACACCAGTTTTTGCTTCAGCCAGACTTGTGAGATTTTTGTCCATATTAGTAGCAAATTTAATTTTATTGTGCTTGAGAGAAAACAATTCTCCAGTTTTGGGATGCGTGGTTTTTTTAAACACACCATCACACTTATATCAGAAGACACATTCCTGCCTACTATAACCTGCTGTTGCAAATTTAATTAAAATTCTTTCATGTTTAAAAAGACATTTTTGTTACTAACCATTGAAAAAAACAAATTCACAAGTACAAAGAAATGCCATTTTCACTTTAGGCTCTGGCTCAGTTCTCGAAGAGAAAAGGATCTCACTAACAGGCATTCATGATCACATTTTTTCCCCTGAAGTCTTTTTGTGGATAAGCAACAACAAAACTCACATAATCTACTGACTAGATCTTACACTTTTTGGACTGAAATAAATGCTCCTTCTTGTGTAATGGATTAGAAGAGACTGAAAAAAAAATTCTCCTCTAAATTTGTTTCCCTTGTTGATGCAGAACAATTCTTCATTTGATGCAGAAAATGTTTCTCCAAGTGATCTAACTTCAGATTGGAACAAAGTATCATCTTTTCATACAGCTCTTGAGAAAGGCTTCAGTATGTGCAGTAACATTTGAAACAAATGATACTTACCCAACAGCGAGTATGTTCTACCATAGGTTTTAAAATATCTAATTTGGGCTTTAATTTGAAAACACCTGATTTCGCTTGGTGATTTTCAAAAGAATGTATCTCTTAAGCCTGTAAACATCAAGTATTCAAATGCAATTAAGTGATCTATACATAACATCAGGACACTGTAAGTCATGTAACCATTGCAGTTGAATCCCTGAGGAGCTATAACACACAACATGCAGACAACGTGAGAGGCCTCTTATAAAGTGTGCAGTATATCTTACTTGCATTGAGCAGAGCTCCCAGAGGAATCCTCAAGTGGAGGGAAGATGCAGCTCAGATACAGCCGTTACATGAATCTAAATAATCAAGAGCTGTGATCTGAGCAGAAGATAACAGGTGAGCACTGCCAGGCTACTCTGAATAAGCATTTTTCCAAGGATGGGCTACAGAAGATGACAGTGGTCCCTGTGCTTAGCCCCGCAAAGCAGTGGGAATGTTTACAGGGCAAACTGATGTGGATGAATGGTTTCCTGAGGTTGTACAATCAAGTTGGACAGACGTGGCCCTTCAACAAGACAGCTTGCTCAAAAGACAATAATGGTCATACCTGGCAGCAGTTGTAGAGAGCTGGCAGACATGAGGCAGGAGTTAAAAGCGAGACAAACTTTTAAATACCACCCTGGATATGAAAAGGAAGCTCTTAGAGACATGAAGGACAGAGCACGCTTTGCAGCTACCCAGTGGCACCAGTCACCTCAAGTACTAAATCATTTCTGTTAAAAAAAAGGTGGGTGGTTTGGGGGGATTTTTTAATTATCTGAGGCAAATGCATATGTAGGCTCATATATCAGAGACAATCCACAGACTGTGACAATTGTAATCTTTCCATGTTTCTATATGCTCTCACCACAGGGCAGGACCTTCACTTCTTTCACAGCCCAGAGCTTTGTTCTAACACATGCAGAGGCGTCACTGCAAATTTCATCCCCCTGCATGAAACCATCCAACCTAGTGGGCATGATCTGTGCTCATTTACTGTGTCCTCAGCTAGTAAATCTATTCAGCCAACTCTACTTGCTAGAAAAATTACCATGGTAATCCAAACAGCTTTGTCTCAGAGCACCATTGCCATTCTTTTTTCTTCAGTGGGCAACAACTCAGTCTTGCTCCCATTTGCCTCAACAGTGCTCCAGTGTTCAGCTGTCAATTTATGTAGGCTAACATGCGAAGGTCTGTCTAGTTTTTCAAGATGTGACCTACACAGAGTCTAAAGAATTTAAGGGAAAAGGACCAAACTGGCAATATATGTATGTATCATTTGAAGATTCATTTTCAATGATGAGTGAAGAGAGATTTAAATATAAGCAGAATAAGGGCCCTCCAGAGAGACTGCATTATGCATAGGAGTTTTGAGTGGAATGGAAGAAAAGCTAATAAATGGATAGGAATGCAAAACTGTTTGAGAATGAGACTAAAGAAAGCCTGCAAGGATCTTTGGGGGGAAAAGGACAGTAAAAAGGTAACAGAACTTGCTTACTGTATTTTCATTTTTTGTCTAACCTCTGAAAATTACATGTTCTGTAAGACAAGGCAGTTGACGCAGAAAGGAAGCAGATAGACAAAGGCAGCAGATGCAGAAAGAAGTTACTGATGACTTGTTCTTTTTCATCTATACTGCTAGCATTTGGTTCTAAAAACAAACAAACAAACAGGCATTTAGGACAAAAGGTGTCTTTTTCCTTGTCAGGAATGAATCATAATGTCCTCAGAAACCTGGCCTTTAAGCACTCCCTGACTGAGACCAATTTGCTCAGCTTTGTCACCCTGTCCTCCGGTAAAATAAGTCACATGCAAACAAGAACATAATGCTGAGTAATCAAAGCATTTAGGGTTTAGCATTCCTTTCCCTTCCATGAGAACCTATGCCTTTTGATTTTTTCTCTATATTCTGTTTATTTCTATATCACTTCCTGGTACGCTCTAGGCTACCTCTTCCTCTTTTCGTGACTAGGTATAACAAAAGCAACTGCTGGAAGCCTATTATCTAATTATCTTGTTAGATCCTGCAAGGACTGTGGTGCTCATATAAGCAGATCACACATTTGGGCTTCTCAGATGGCTATTTCTTATCTAGCACACAAAATATATTGTTGTACCTTCTCTAAATGTGCCAGGTGTTGAAGTGAGTTGTCACAAAAGCCTTTTCTTTGTCACTGTCATCACTTGGGTTGTTTTCAACTGGAAGTATCTCTCAGTTTAACAAGAGCTGTAGGGCTGGAGTGCCTCACCAGAGCAGGATGCAGCCCTGTACCTCCACAGTTCTTCCAGGTGTCAGTGGCCACTGACCACACTAGGATGGACTCACCCCTTTTCATTGGTGGAGCTGACAAGGTGTATCTATTTCTGCTGGTGGTCACTTGCTCCTGTGTCTTTAGCTTAGGTGCTTGCTCTGAGCCTCAAGAGTCAGAGCACATCTGGATCACCATCAAATCACTTTGGCTTACTGGCAATTTTGAAAAGCACATCTGAATTTAGTCGCTGCGCATCTTTCAGAAGACAGAAGAATTATAAGGTTCAGGAAAACTGCTGCCAGCACATGGTGGTGATGCCCCTGCATGCATGGACAAAAAACAGAGCAGCACTCCATGCAGAAGGGTTGCCATTCGTAAAGAACTTTTTACGATAATCCCAGGCAGCTCTGCCCCTGAAACGCTGACAACACAGGCAGCATGAATATAACGCTCCCAGTTCAAAACTTCCAGGTCATTACCAGATCAACCATTGCTCCGCTAACTCCAGCAGCTTGCTTTGCCATGCTGATTCATACTCTTTAGAGTTACCGAACTAGATGAAGCTGACCAACAACATAAGGTAGTTGAAAGAAATAAAGTCAACCATCTCTAAACTCTATGAAAGGGCCAGGTCCTGGATTTTTTGGAAAGTCAATCCAAAAATAGTTTGAAAAATTCTGAATACATTCTATCAGCTTTTAAAGCTCTAACCAGCAATTTATAGTCTCTCCAGGAGGAAAAACTAAGGAACAGCAAGGGTTTGTTGGGGTTGGTTGTTGCTTTTTTTTTTGAAGGGGGGCGGAGTGTGTGCCTTTTTTTTTTTTTTTTTTTTCAGAAAACAATACAATGTGCTATTATTTTCTCCCTTCCATGTACTTAATCTACTCTTCAATGCAAAAGCATAAGCTAAAAAACACTTAAAATTGATCTATTCAACCTTTGCATTTATGTTGATTCTATTCTTAATTTTTAGAAATAACTGGAAAACTTTTGAAACATCAACAAAAATTCTGAACAGAACACATACTTGTTACAGAGAACAATAAACCCGACATTTTCAGAATGTACTTCTTATGAAATAGGGACTATTCTTAACTATTGTTCTATATATAAGCTAACCTGTATTTCAATAGCGCCTTTGTGTCCAGTCTGCCTGCTTGTAATAGGCTAGAAGAGGAGCACAGAGTTGAAAGCGTGATCC
>JAVSBS010020323.1:0-81210 GCA_033124195.1 Coracias cyanogaster | reverse complement strand
TCCAGTATGGCAAATCCTATCAACAGTCAATCCATTTCAGTGCTCTCCTCTGCAGGCTCTGATGTGACCCTGCAGAGGAGAGCAAAGTCCTTAGTCACCTCCCAGCTAGTTATGATCTACTAAGCCTGTGGTTCAAGGGAATGCAGATTATTTCTCAGCCTCCTTAACAAAACTACTTTACGCTGTGGTTTATTTTGGATTAAATTTTTATTTTTATTACAATTACCTTAGCGTATACAGCTCTTGATATGGTATAAAATTACCTAGCTCTTAAAACATCAGCAGAAATATTTGATTCCTTATCTTCCAGTAGCAGCAAGTACTGTAATGGAAAAAAATACAGTAATTTTGTCAGCTGAGCTTTCCAAAAGATTTTCTGAAGACTAGAAGAGAGGGTAAAGATTTGAATAATGACATTAAATATAAGTAGTGGCTACTATTAGCTTCAAAACTTCTTGCTTGTATTGCACTGCTCTGCTAACTGCCTCTTCAGCTTCAGAGCGGTAGAAACCAGTATAAAAGAAATAAAAAGGTGTGTGGTATATATTTAATAGAGAAATGCAATTCAATTCTGGATTATTTTGGGGTTTTTTTTGTTTTTAGCTTCGAGAGTAGTTGTAGCCTTCAAATATGAATTCTAGGCCAGATTACAGTTTAGGTAAATGGATGCGTATCAAGCACTAGAAAATACACAAGGCTCCTTTGTGAGGCAAAGTAACAATTGTTTGTTTAGACAATTAGTGAGGAAATGTCAAGGTAAGATCGTTAAACTTTCGTACTTGTCATTCTTGTTTCAGCTCATTTTTCTGTTAAGTGCTGATGTTTACAGCCTATATACATACATTGCTAACATGACATCAAGCTTTATGGCAAATGCACGGATACTATTAGTACATACTGTACATGATTAGCACTTGGTTTTCAGCACATCTTGAAATATAATTTTCTGCCTGTGCACCTCCAAGTCGGTACACACATCCACTATTATATGGAACTGCCAATGTATTTGCATGTAACTGGATTTATCCCCTTTTGGTAATATTTATCTGACAAAAATGTGAAAACTGTTCTTTCCTACTTTCTAGATGTAATCAAGCAGCCCAGGAAATACTAATACGTTCAGCATATCCAATTTCCTTTAAAATATAAAGCTGATACACTGGTAGTTTGATCAATGAACTCTCAAATAGGCTTTTAAATATAAGCTTCAGTTAACTGAGTTTTCACAAGTAAATGATGGGAGAAATTATCTTATTAACACAATATGGAATTTTTAAAGGCCTGTTGGTGAGGAAAGTGTTTTGAAAGTGGCACAAGGCAAAAGCAAAAAGCCCAGCCTTAGCCCCTCAGTCTAAGCCACCTTTTACATCAAAAAAGCCATTTTTGTGGAGCACAAGTACATCTGCTATAGGTGTGCACAAACCAACAGTTTTCACATGGGACGTCCTGAATTAACACTTTGTCTGATCTTCCCCAGCTTCCCCTTTCCTCCACAGCAGTTCTCCTCTCCTGCCTGGTCCTCATTCCTTTTGCTGCATTCAGTATATTCAAGAATTGCAGTGTGGCTGCACCTGGAATTACTGCCAGGAACAATTTTCATGGTAAGACATGGGCTTCACTAGGCTTAAATTCATGAATGGGATGGAACTGAAAGCACAGCATACTGTATTTTTAAGATAGGAGAAAGGAGGAACAAAACCATAAGAAATCAGCTTCCAAACATTTTCTACTCTTCACCTTACTCTTTTCCACAGCTGAGCTCTTCATCCACACAGGCAATGAGGATTTCAGCCTCCTCCCTCACTACGCAGCCACCTGCCCTTCATCCCACTGGGTCCTGCCAGCCTACTGCCTACAGCAGAACGGGAGACCACAGCACACAGATGCTGAAGTGCTGCTCTATCCAAAACAACAGCACCACAACAACCGCTTGACCCTGTAACACCCCTTGCGTAACCCCGCTCCGAACTACGCTGTTCAGTGCCTGTGCCTCCCTCCCTTTCCTCTGGAAAAGCAGCCAGCCACTGCCAGGGCAGGCAGTTGCAGATGCTCTTCTGGGTCAGGGCGGTGCCTCCCAAAGTTCTTCTAGCTTAATGCCACACCTCTCTCCTTTCAGCTCTTGCTGCTCTCCCAGGCAGGTCAATGACAACCTCCACGCCCAGCAAAAGGACAGTTAGATGTTCTCCTGGAGAAGGAACCAAGGAAATGAGGAAGAGAGACCTTCCAAGCAGAGCTATCTTCCAGCAACAGTTCACCCAACTAGCTGGGCTACACAATGGCAGACCAAATTCTCAGCACTGGGAGGGATAGGTTGTCAAACCCACATCTCCCAGGGCCTTGGAGCCCACTTCTCGCTAATTCTCAAGTTTCAATATTGCAGAATAACCTCACCAACTCCACATACATGGCAGAAATTCTCTGATGGCAGAGCAATTCAGGGAACCGATGCAGCTAAAACAACAGCCTGACCAAAAAAAATCCAAAAAAAAAAACCCCAAAAGAAACAAATAAAAACCAAAGGGGAGCATTATTTTTTTATTGGGCTGGATTAAATCCTGACCTTTTTTACTTCCAAAACAGCTTTGCTGGCACAACAGAATAGGTAGCAACTCTAGGAATTGGCACATCAAAAACATAGCTCCTGATGTACTGTCACTACCAAAAATGGGAAACTTTTCCATGACAAGCTCACAAATGACAGATCTTCACTGTAGACAGATCTGTACAGCAGATTGATTTGTCAATATTTTATAGAATCTGTGTTTGTACACAAGTTACTCATAAAGGTCAATTAGGTTAAATACCCCAACTGTGACTGCAGAAATAGGCAATAAAATAACTACAAAAACTCCAAACACTTGAATCTATAACTACACTGAATTTTACTAATGCATTTCAGTGATACAACAGGGCAATGCAGAATCAACCGTAGGTCAAAAAACATGACCTCATTTACTGCATTCCAGCTGACTACTGTGTGATCTCTAAGTTTCCATTACAAATCATCCAGCCCTTCTCCGATTTGAATGGATACAGAAGCCAACTTAAGGCTGATAAGCAGGGGGCTTGATTTGGATTCTGAAAATTGAAGAGGTAATCAGCTTTAAAGAAGAGAAACTGAAACCTAGTTTCGTCTTGTTCTTCTAGTTTGTTCTAACCAAAATCTATGTTTCTGTTTCTTAAGAAATTACTTCTGCAAAGTAAACTGGATTGAAACAAAGCCTACCCCACATGGAAGCTTCTCTATGAGCTTATCTGTAATTAGACAGATAAATGCATATACGCTTTATACAGGAGAAGTAGACAGAAAAATGCAAGGTAACATTCTGTGTCATGCTTTTTGTTTATAAGCATTCATGTAACTAGAAGGCAGCGCAAAGCCCAAGGAAGTGTTTTGGAGATTTAAAGCTGAACAGATTTTGCTGCTAACACAGCTTATGAAACAAGAGTATCGCAGCTGACAGGCATTTCAACAAAATTCATGCTCAGTATTTTATGATGAGCACAATTGCAGAGGCCCCATGATGATCCTTAGTGCTAATGCTCCCTTCGTAGGAGCATGTGGAACTGTTTTTTCAATGCAGAGAAAATGTTCTTCCTTTAACAAGTATCACCCCTATTGATTATCTAGATGCTGAGCTTTTCAATAAGTGTTTAAATATCAAAGAAAAGAATGTAAACTCCTGCTGAGAAATTAAAATCTCTGCTTTATTTCACTACATTCAAACACTTCAGGTTCAGTCATTGAAACCAGAGAACTGTGCTCTGGCAATAAACTCTACTGACACAACTTTTGCTAGGAAACTTTTTTTTTAAAATCATCAGGCATCATGTCATTGAGAGCTGACTTTAAGAGCTCAGCTTAGAACTTGTTTCCACAGTCACATTACCATTAATAACCAAAATGCTGGGTCTCATTTCTTCCCTTGTTCCCAGTTTCCCAAAGAGAAATAAATCCTAACTTCATTTATATAGGGGTTAAGGAGAAACAAAGCCCAACTTGTTTCTAAAGGCCTTTGAGATAATTTGTTTTGTAGGTACAAATTCTCCATGTAAAAAGCCTGTGTGGCACGTCCAAGAACCCTCTCCCAACATGAAGAATAAGCTGTATGTTTATAGAGGCTTCCAGGAATATGGATAATGTCCATACAATAGCTTCCCTTGTTAAAAGCAGGCAGTTTTCAGAGCACTAAAACAGATGACCTACAGACTTCTTGCTACATGCTCACACATTCTCCTCACCACATGAACATGGGGTCCTTGTCTATAACCTCCACACATCCCCCCAGGTGTGATAATCCACAGACCATGTTTCACAACTTAAATACTTCCAGTCCCACCCCCCCAGCCACAGCAGCCTCAACTCTCACTACCCCATGAGTAATGCACCCCTTCTTGGAGTGCGTTAAGAAAAGCATGGCCAGCAGGTTGATGGAGGTTCTCCTTCCCCTCTACTCTGTCCTAGTGAGGCCACATCTGGAGTACTGTGTCCAGTACTGGGCTTCCCAGCTCAAAAGAGACAAGGAACTACTATGGCTCACCTGGTTTCCCATCAAACCATACACAACACAACTGCTGAACCTCAAATATTTTCCCTTAGATAGGGTAATAATTTCTGTGTCTCCCCTGTTCCAAACCAAGGCTGTTAATGAAAATTGCCAGAGATTAACAGCATTGAGATCTCACTCTCTCCATTAAATCAGGGTAGTTGATCATTGGCTTCAAAAAACTCGGTGAAAGACAGATGGATAGATACAGCCATCCGATAAGCTTCAGTTCCTCAGGAAACCAGGCTAAAAATAGCTGATAGCAAAAACTCAGCCAACAAATTGAATTCACATTAATATAAATACCAACTGGAATGTTAAAACGTGTTGGCTCTTAAATATTACCTTTTTAAAATGGTGTCTCAAAGGGTCAAAATTAAAACAATATTTATATATAGCAAGAGAAGAGCACTAATTTACTTACAAGGTCTACAACCAGAACTGGTTACAGTGTAGGGTGACATCAGTGCAGAAGAATGTAGGATGCAATAAATGACATGACTGAGCACGGATGTTTAGCATGTCTCTTGCTCATTCCACAGATCATTAGCTTCTCAGAGTGGGTACAGAAAACATTCAGACTTCAATTCCCTTTAAACAAATGTCTAGGTTTTATCATTTGTTTCCTAGATTTCCAAAAGGTTTTACAATTTCTTTCAGTCCAAAATGTTAGAACCTATAGGGTTTAACCATAACAAATTTGGGCCCAGATCCTTCAAAGAGTTATGCACGAGACTGAATTTATATTAAAATAAAACATTTCACAGGCAAAGATAATTTCTGAGTTAATATTTGCCAAACTTGGGGCTTGGTTTTACTATTGACAGTAGATGACTCCAAAGAACCCTTGAGATTCACAGTGTGGGGAATACCAGAGGTATCTTATGCAAACTGATGCCTCTTCATGGTGACGTCTCATGGCAACACTAGTACCTACTGCTTCCCAAACATCCTCATTTCATCTCCTTTACTGGGATAATTTCATGTAAAGTACTTCTAGAATTCACATGCCAAAACTTTCTTTCCTCCTCTTATCTCAAGAATAAAACAGATCAAGCCTATGCAAAGTCCTTACAATCCCTTCCTCCAGGCACCTCAGGAATTTTGATGTTATTTTTCATCAAAACAAATCAATAAGCATATTGGTCTACATCCAATGAAACACTAATAATCCTAACTTTCTACCAAGATCAATGGAAAATTAGGACTTTAAATAATCCTGTCTCTGTCATTGACATCAAACCCTCAGACAGCCCAACATAAATTCAATGTATCAGTAAATATCCCAATCTAGATTGGCTAAAAGTTTGTCAGACTGTGGACCTTCTGGATTAAAACAAACAGCTCAGGCTTGGTTCTGACTCAACAAATGTAATGTTCCCCAAAATTCTTCTTTGCAAGACTTCCAATCTGCTCAAATATCTAGAAAACCAAGAGTGAGAACTGCACACAAGCAAAAAAATCTAATATTACTGCCTAAGATTGCATGGATTCAGAGAACAATAACAGAGAGTAATATACTACTTCATATTAATATACTATTTCATATTAACAGTAGGCTCTCCTTAGAATAAATATGCCTTTTCTCACCTTTTTCAGACTCAAGTCAACTGAATGTCAACTTATTATCTAGAATTATTTTTTGCAGGTTACATGGTGAAAGCAGGATCAACTCAACTTCATGGGGAGGCGGGGAAGTAGCGAAGAAGAAATTTTGTAATTTTGCCATACTCCTCTACTGAAGTCAAGCCACAACAAAAATTCAGGAGAGCCTGGTGTGCTACATCTTCAGCAAAGGGGAGCACTGTACTGCCTCTGTACCTGTTGAAAAGGAACTGCAAAAATAACTCAAGTGATTGTGTCCTGGAGAACCGTAACACTGAATTCTTCCAAAGAGAATAACTGACAGGGAAAAAGAGAAAAGCACACTGTCCATGGGAAAGGAAAAAAGTTACTTGGAATGGCATTTGGCACAGCCTACACAATAGAAAGAAGCAAAGAAACTGTATAACATTGAAGATGACAGTGGAGTAAACTGTACATTTTTAGTTTAAATACATTCAACACATGGGAAAATCTTTATTAAACTACAAGCCACAGAAACATGTGTTTTGATTTAGCTTGTGTTGCAGCATACAAACATGAAAGACCATTGCCTGTATTTTCCCCTGGGGCTTTTTGGAGGAAAGCAGTGCTGTTTATAACATTTGTGCTACAATCAGAGAATGACAAAATAACTTAGGTTGGATGGAAGCTCTGAAGATCATCTGGTTCAGCCTCGCCCCCATCCCGTCAAAGTAAGGCCAACTTCAAAGCTAGAGCCAATTTCAAAGTTTGGTTGGGTTTCTTAGGACATTGTTCAATTAATGCTTTCAATATCTTCTCCAAGGATGAAGACACCACAGCCTCTCTAAGTAACCATTTCTAGTGTTTGACCACCTTCACAGGAAAAAAAGCAGTGATCTGTCACTGGCTCACGTTCAACTTATCCATCAGGACCTCCAGGGCCTTTTCTGTCTGGTCCATCTAAATGGCAGCACAAGCAACCGATGTATTAACCCCTACTCCCAATTTTGAATCAGCTGCTGTCTTGTTAACGGTCCATCATGCCCCATCATCCAGGTCATGAGAAAGGATGTTCAACAGTGTTGGTCTCATCGTCAAATAGTGACTTGGTTCTAGCTGCATAATTCAACTCCAAGTGGGCTTCATCTCTCTTAAGCCCATCCCTACATACTTGGACCATGTCTCCGTATTCCTCCTGGGTCTGCTGTATCTGTCCCTGCTTCCAGCTCTTGTATGCTTCCTTTTTTATGTCTGAGTTTAGTCAGAAGCTCCTTGTTCATCCATGCAGTCTTCATGTTACCTTTGCTTGATTTCCTGTATATTGGTCTGGATTGTTCCCCATTAAGAGACCCTGATTTTTTTTTTCCCAAAAAAAGCAACCAGGATGTCCTCCTCCTCAAAGCAGAAGAATGATCAATCCTGATGTACAGGAAATCAAGCAAAGCACCTACTAATTCAAAGACGTTAAAAATGCAATGTTTGCTTTCTAGTGTACAACTGAATTTTTTGAAATATTTATTCAGATTTAGGACATTATTTAGTAATTAAGGCCAAATTTGCTTTGACAGAAGGAACCAAGAACTGCAGATTCTATTCTCTCAGTTACTTAATTTGGTTTTGGGGGTGTGTTGGGTTTTTTTCCCATGGTGATGTTTTAAGTGCTTCACAGACCTTGAATATCTTCCTAGAGTGCCCTTTCCCATCCCAATCTCCACTTGAGGTTGAGAGTAGCTGTCCTGAGAAAACTGAGATGCTAGTGTAAAGCCTGCCCAGAGGCATCAACAGAAAAGCTCAGAGCTCATGCTCCTGAGTGCATGCTCTCATATGGTTCTCCATCCATAAAAAAAGGAAAAATAACAATCCCTTGCACCACTTAGGTGACATAAGGACACATTAGCTAGTGCTTGTGAAACAGCAGTCAACCTTTTATCCAAAATTCGTGCCCTCTATTCACAAATTTCAAGACTCTCTGGCTCTAAAGCACTATGACATCAGGTGCTTTCAAAAAAACCAAAGGCTAACAGGCACAGCAAAGTTTTTTTTTCTAGCTCACAACTGAGAATTGGTATCTCAGTGCAACCAAAAAAGCAACAAAATAAAATGTGTTAGTTTAAAATTCTGTGAAGCCTCTGTATTTACGTTACATTTGTTGAGAGCTGGGAACAGGAAAAAGAACATGATTAAGACAACACCCAGCACCTCATAACTTAATAGCATTTCTGTGACTTCATGAACTATTTTTGATGAAAAAAAACTCAGAGACAAATTTCGGGTCAGGCAAACACCCTTAACGAAAAGCACGGTGTGTATTTTAAAAATCCAGTACAGTAACAAGTGAACCAAAATGGCATCATGTGAAAATAACATGAAACTTCAATAAAGGTGGAACAAACTTCTCATTTATACCACCACAGATCATCACTCTATGCAGACACTCTTTTTGATGTAAAAGTTTATCTTCTTTGCTCTACCTTTCATTACCCAGCAAGGGACAGAAGAAAAAGGTACAAGCCCTGTCAGAATGGAGTAGGACTGTGATCTGTCTACTTGCCTAACAGGTACCAGTGTAAACTGTCCCCACGTCACCAGGAAAGCTTTCCCATGCCAACCACTTCCAAAGTAGACACATTTCTGAACTTGGCAGCAGTAACCTGAACTACTTCTCACCCACCACATGGGAGAAAAGTCAGCCCCAGTAATAACTCCTTTCACAGGCAAGAGGCAGAAGGATGCCATCGCTTCTGAGAACCTTGACAAGGTGCGGAAGGCACCTGAGAACAGTGGAGAATCTTCATGTGAATATTCTGTATTTGCTGCAAGGTGAGTTTTTCAATCAAAAACTGTGCTACACACACTGCCAGGAAGGTCAGAGAAAGTTTTAAAGCTTGAAGAAAGATTTTTATGAACATAAGAACTGCCAACATAATTCTTAAGTCTTTCCAATTGGACATTTAAAATCTTGGGTTTGGAAAATCTAAGAATATTCCTGCAAATGTTGTTTGTTTGTTTTAAGTTGAAGAAGCTACAACAAACTCCACATTATTTTAATTACCATGGTCTCCATTTTTCTTTTCCTGTTTGCTCCTGCACATTATTTTATTATTTGAATGGTTTTAAGGAATCTTCAGTCCCAATCCCACAAGCTGCTCTGTAAGTGGCTATGCTGGATCCCACTGGCATCTGCCTGGCCAGATCACCTGCAGAACTTAAATGACACTCAGATGCATTTTCTTAGAAGAAAGTTCCTCAAGTGGTTAACATGCACTTAATGGATAAATAGTTCTTGAGGTTTTCTTCCTCTATCTTTCTCATTCTAAGCAGCGCAAGCCAGGTGAACCTCTGGAAAAATACACTGTACAACACAGACACAAATCAGGGCAAATGAGGAAACTAAATCCTTCAAACAGTATGATGAGGAAAAGTGATGGAAGACTATACTGCTGATGTGTCCCCAGTAAGAGTTTATTACTTTAATCATACAATCCTTACAAACAAAAACTAAGCTGGATTGCTCGTGATTATTCTAAGTTAAACGTTAGAGGTGGAAGTCCTAAACATGGCCTAAAATTCACACCAAAGTCAGAAGGAAAGTAAGGTGGCTTGATCGATAAAACATGTTAATCATTAAGTGGGGTTCTTGTCAGGACTTTTTGAGGGTTTCTTTTGCTTGAATAGGACCCTTCTACTTTGCTAAGCCCATTGCATGGCTTTGGTTAGCATAGTTCCATTCCCATAAAAGTTTTAGAAGCTGCTAGCTGGTGAGTGGTTCTAAGAACGCACAAAAAGCAGGGACTGTTCACTTCCCGTTGCAGTTTATTTGGGGCTGAATATGTAAAAGTTTCCTTTCCTACAGCATTTAGTTGGCAGGCTCAGCAAACAAGAAATCCAATGTGCTATTGAGTTGCTGCCATTACCAATACGGTGTTTAGTACAGATTGCTCGCTGAAAGGTTGGCGAGCCTCTGTACAAGAACCTCACGAGCTTTGAGTTCTGCTCATGGTGAAATCAGGGGCATACAAGCCTTTACATTGTCTTTCTGAATAGTAATTGAATTCTTTCTGCTTCATGGACTATAAGATACTGAGTATTAGCTGGGATTTTCTGTAGAGAGCTTTGACTCTGAGATTAATTCACTGTCTCTATTCCTGACGGCCATTCAAATCACACTACATGTACCAACTACTGGGCTCAGAAGACAAACCGCTCTGAACGTCCACTGCAATACACTTCACTACTGTCACCAAAGAGATATAATGACAAAGCAAATTTTCACTAAGAAGTATTAATCTCTCCATGCAGCTTTGAGAGACAGTGCTGTGGAGGAACACTGGCAACTATGAATATACAGCAACAGTTACAACACACGCACTTTCATTTAATAACTTTTTCCACTTTGTTTTCCTTTATTGATGAGTTGGTAATGTAAATTTTATAATCTCTTTTGTTGAGGGCTGAGAAACTAAAGAGCCTTATACCATGGGAAAATAATACATTATCAGGTACAACTTTGTGGTAGCTTGCTGTAATAACATTTTGCCTAGACACCAGTTATATTGGCCTGACTGAAGTTCCCACATCTAACATGACAGAAAGCAAATGAAAACAACTACAAGGAAAAATTTCTAATTAGAATATTCAGCTAGGTTTTTATCAGGTAAAATATGGATTACTTGTGTATTTTGAAATATTACGAGCCTTTTCTGATAACAAGCTGTGAGTGCTCCAATTTAGTTTGTTTATTTAAAGAAGATCTTCTGGGAAATAACATTCTGGCCTTCAGGCACTATAATGAGTTCAGCTAATTAATAGACTAAATTGATTTTTTTTCTTAAAGGACGCTTGTTTGATTGATTTGGCTGGGAAAAAGTGACATTGCTGAAAGCAGTAGGAGGGTGAGATTTTAACTTTAGGAGAGAAACACAACAGTGCTGTGTTTCCAGTGGTGTACTGTAAAGAGCAGACCTTTTTATTGCTATGTTGAATGCTTTTTTACTTAAATGGTACATCTACTAAACATTTGTCAGAAGGTAGAAGCTCTTCTAAATCACAGTGGTAGTAGTGAAAAAGACTGATTCCAACAACAATGCAAGGATTCAGAACTGCTCCATTTGTGTGTTGTTTCCTAGATAGGTACACTGAAACGAAACGTTTACGTAATGGCCACTGAAAGGAAAAAAATCAGAAAAGCCTTTTCTGCCTTGATATTTAGTTTCCTGATTAGAAACAAAATTAGACTGAGCTAATAAGAAGTAGGCCATTTAGCCTTTAATTGGTGTGCAAACAATTGATGCCTTTTACACAGAGCTGCCAAGGGTCATTCCTCAGTTTCAGGAACACACATTTCTATCCCAGCCTGTTTTCCCTTCCCAAAGTATATGGATTAGCTAGAAAACTGTAAAAACACAGAAGCTTTCAGTGGTACCTATTTCACACCTATCTATCAGAGAATATTTGTATTCTCTTTTAATACTTATGGAGTTTTATCTACATTTGAAGTCTAACAACCTACTGTGGGAGCCTTCCCCTGCCCCACCCCCAATACATATTTTATAAGTTGGGAGAGAACCAAGACTGACTGCTCTGAATAACCTAATTTTGCTCTGTGTATGTTCTATACTATACTGCACTTCCAGGCAGTGATTTATTATGGCCTGTGTACACCCTCTCATGAATAAAATGGGAATATAGAGCCTAGTGGCATTCCTGCAGAGACCAGAAATCAAAGAGAACCTCAGGAATTACTGAGAACATATTTATTTAAACTCTTATGCCTACTTTCTGAGAAGTCACTGCATTAAATGACAGCAGAAGGAGAAGACGGCTACAGAACCACTTAAGGCAGCATGTAACTTTACAGAACGTGCTGTTCAACTTCTAGCCAGGAGTGATGCTGAAGCTTTTCGAAGAGCAGGAGGAAGGAATGACTCCATACCAGGAAGGAGCTCCTTGCTTGTAACCATTCCACTGAATCAGTGAGGCATGCGAGGAGCACACTTGTCGTTCAATACTGCTGATCTCTGGGGGAACGGGACCGAAGCTCGTGGACAGACAACATGCTCTAATAGCCCAATTTCCATCCCCAAATCAGCTTTCTGACCTTTCTCCATCCCTTCTGCCCTACAGCAGTCTCAGCTTTGGTCTCACTACAGGTTCTGTAACTAATACAGGTCTCCTGATCGCGGCTCTTGTCGTACATGAGGCGATGCCAGGAGAATACAAAGAACAACTTCTCTATTTGCATCTCTCAGTTTTCAGGGCTGCTGTCAACAGCAGCTGCATTCCACTTGTGGTGAAGGTCTGAAGGATGCCAACCAAGGCTTGTGCCTCTTGATTGTACCTTTTCTGTGGCCGTACCCTGGCAGCTACCTTCTGCCACGTGCACTTCCCACCAAATGGAACTAAGCCTCAGCCAGGACAGGGAGCTGCTCCTTCATGGAGCAAAAACTCAGAGGCCCACCATCAGCCCAAGAGTCACTGGGGTTTGGTTGCTCCCTAAAGCACAAATAAATTAAACCTCAAAACAAACAATTTCTCTGTCAGCTATACTTCCCTCCATTGCCACGATACATAGAGAGTATTAACTATAGAAGTAACAGTTATTCTTGATAAAGAAATTTCTTCCTCTGTTTAACGTTATTTGCTGCGGCATAAAAAAGCATCACCACCATTCCCAAACTGCTCCTGTGGAAATTATTTAATTCCAGCAGGAGACACAGGAGTAGGCGAGTGAGTAACAAAGATACCAATAGCATTCAAATACAGCACTTTGCAGAAGGAAAACCAGAATACACTACAATGTTCTCTAAATCAGATATACGTCAGAAGTTTTCTATGAGATTACAGTGAGTCTGACAGGTATTCTCAAAATAATTTTTATCGCTTTATGAACATGTATCTTGCACACATAGCAGGAAAAAAAGTCATCTTAGTGTTTCCATATCAAAACAACATATAGCTTCCTTTCTCTTTACCAGTTACAAAATAAAACTGCATGAGTTTTCCTCTTCTTTGTATATTGACCCAAGATAGAAGAGAATATTCAGATTGAGACTGATCTGGGAAACACATTTCAACAGAGATGCTGCCCCTCAGACGCAAGGGATTACAAAAATATTATTCATGCATATATTAGTCACAAGATAAAAAGAATTTGTAAAATCAATATAGTGAAAAAGAAACCAACAGAACACTTTCTAAAACAGATATTTTCTACTCCTCTAGCTATGCATGCTCTTATTATTAAAAATACTGAACTATCTGCATGTATTCAAATTTGCTGCCTGCATACTACTGTGAAAACAAATTATGCAGCTGCTCACTAACACTTCAGAAACTTTTGATTTGAAGCATGCTGTCATCTTGAAAACGTCAGGCTGTGTTTCGAGACTGCCTCTAAAAGTAATACATCACAGTGAATTCCCAGTACAAGTCATTGAGGGGGAAGCAAAACTAGCTTCAACGCAACCTCTGGAAAAACAAAAAGCCCACTGTATCTATCATTCTAAATGCCTTCTTGCCCAAAGATCAGAAACTGCTCAGTGTTAGGAAGGGTATCATCCATATCCTACTAACAGAAACCTCTAGAACAGGTACTTCTTGTGGCAGAGAGGCAAAGATTTCAGGAGTCACTACTACCCACCCTGTGCAGCTGCTCTTTAGTTACAGCAAGAACTACTATTACAGCCAAGACTAACATCATGGGGACATGCCTTACTGGGATTTAATATAATCCTAAAGAATTTGCCAGTGGGCTTTGTACTTGCCTTTACAATCTTTCAAGTTTTTCACTTTCTCCAGTTTTTGCTATGAAATGCTCTCAAACTGCACAAAACAAATAAAGGATTGAGATAAAAATTGCTTCAATTTTTCACTTCCATTTAACTCTTGTCTTAGTAAAATAGAGGAGATAATTACAGACATAAGTTGCATTTTAAACGAGCTTCCTCTTAAAAGGAGCAACCCAGTTTGAAGAAAATGATTGGGCAAAGTGCTTAATATCTAGCAGAAGCAAATTTAAAACTTTTTACATTATTTGCTCCATGTAAAACACAGTTCAGGACTAAACCCATTTCTTCCTTGAGCCAACAATTTTGAATATTCATTGGAGAAGACAGACATAAAAAGCACAGCCCTGCTGGGTATGAATTTGCAGCTTAGTAACGGGCTTTGCAAGTTATCTATGAAGTCTCCACACTACTTCAAAAGAGGTTGTCTAAGATGTCATCTGGATTTTTTTTACTTCTTACTGTTGGTGAAACGGCGACCACAGAATAAAATAGCAGCAAGTTATTAGATTTTCATCTTCAGGGAAATTTTAAAATGAGACATATCTAAAAATAGAATATATTATGCCTTACTTAGGATACTCTAGATAGAATATAATGTTATTGATCCTGGTCATGCCTGAAATCATGGTCAGAAATGAGAGAAATACAAGCTGAGTTTTCAACCATACAATTCTGTATTTCCCAAGAGCATTCACTGAGTTTTCCCATCCTGCAGTTGTGTTCTGCTGGCTTTTCACATCCAATGGATAATAAAAGACGTAACCACAGCCACCTGGTTACATATTCAAATTAATTCAATCCAGATATAAATAGCCTCAATGTAAAAACATGAATTCACAAACTGCTGAGAATTCAGTATCTTAGTTCGCTGCTGGGATTAATTTCTTTTCAACAGACTGGCTGTCTAGAGAATACCCGTAATGCAGTAAATGAAAACATGTGTGTTACTGCCAGCAGTGAGAATTCATGAAATTGTAACTGATGGATATTCGAAAACCAGAACCGTGGTGGGAAACCAAGGGTTTGGCAGTCACTGGAACAAGAATGAGAAAGCTAAAGGTTCCTGTTTACAGCTGTATTTTCCTCTCACTTAAAAATGAAATAAACATTGTCTCATATGGAGCTTAATCATGGGGATATTTCCAGATAGAAATGCTTCAAAAACCAAAGATTCAGATTTTTGCCAGGTTGCAAAAAAATAGTCTGTTGGTAAACAATAAGGAAAAAGACTTGCCTGTCCCTTTAACATAAAGTATATACCTCAGTATTTACAATATAAATATGCTGAGGCACTTTTTTTAAATGACAGAAGCAGTATGAGGATTTTATATTACTCTCTTCTACAGGTATCTCAAAAGAATGATATTTGAACTTTCTTAACACTTTTATCTAAATTATTCAGGTAAAGGGATACAGGATGCCTTATAAACACTTAACTTCGAATAACTGACAGAAGTTGACAACAGCTGCTAATAGTATCAAGTTACACAGATAATTTGTCTTGGCTTTGCACTTTGGGTTCCTTTCCCTTGCAAGGCATTTAAGCATGATCTCCATTTCTTAAGTTTGCGCATACATATTTTGACAGTCACAGCGCACCTGCCATTCAAGGATTTAGGTCTGTAAATGTCAGCAGGTAGCAAAAGAGTGAAACAGAAGAATCTGCAGACAGAGAATGCAAAATAGCACAATAGCTGCTGATGTCAGCTACAGTTCCTCTTGCATTCGACACAGCAACTATTGCCTGGTTTAGTAGCTCAAGGTTAATGTGACATCAATCATCAATGAAGTTAGTAACCCAGTATTTCTGACTTACTAAACCCATTATTCGGAATGTTTGCAACAAGAATAGTGGACCTGGGCTACTATGAACCCTTGAAAACGAATTTCTGCAGTGAAGGGGCACTTATCCCTACATAGCACTATGTTCTCGCTAGCTGGGAAAAGAAAAAAAAAAACACAAATAGAAAACAAAGTCACATTAAACAGAGTGGGTCTGAGTAAATGTTATTATTAATCACAGACAGTTTATTGAATAAAAGCATCCCAAACAAATGGCACATGAGATAGACCCAAGCTTAGTAAGCTTAGGATGGCTCTAGGGGACAAAGTTCTAACCGAGCCTAAGTATCTATTTATCAGATGGTTTTGCAGCTTATGAAGCCTCATCCCATGGGATCACAGTAGTGCTTCCAGATATCCTTAACTGTTAGAAATGAAAGTAAATGCTTAGTCTTTGGCAAGAAACTCTGCTAAAATATCTGTAATTTCTCATAATACAGAAAATGGGTATTTTGTGACTACTGCACTCAGTCCCAAGAAATCACTTCTTTTTCACAGTCCTTGTACAAAACTCTTGCACCACCCCTCAAATCACATCCCTTAATCTCTTTTCTTTTGCAAAGGATGAATGGAAGTACAGAGAGAACAATTGTCTCTTCTTTGTATAGATCACAAATGCGAAGATTATTAAGCAGGAACTTTCTACCCCTGTCTGTTTCCAGGGATGGGCATCTACTGCCTCTCCGGGCAACGTGTTCCAGTGTTTCAGCACCCTCATTATAAAAAATTTCTTTCTTTTATCTAGTTTAAATCTCCCCTCTTTTAGTTTAAAACCATTACCCCTTGTCCTGTCACAGCAGAACCTGCTAAAAAGTCCATCCCCATCTTTCTTACAGGCCCCCTTTAAGTACTGAAAGGCCACAATAAGGTCTTCCTGGAGCCTTCTCTTCTCCAGGCTGAACAATCCCAGCTCCCTCAGCCTCTTCTCATAGGAGAGGTATTTCATCCCTCTGGTCATTTTTGTGGCCTTCCTCTAGACCCACTCCAACAGGTCCATGTCCTTCCTGTGATGAGGACTCCAGAGCTGCATGCCAGAGCACTGCAGGTGGGGTCTCACAAGAGTGGAGCAGAGAGGCAAAATCACCTCCCCCAACCTCCTGGCCACTCTTTTTTTGATGTAGCCCATGATACACTTGGCCTTCCGGGCTACACTCGCACATTGTTGGCTCATATCCAGCTTTTCAGTACCCCCAAGTCCTTCTCCACAGGGCTGCTCTCAATCCCCACATCCCCCAGCCTGTGCTGATATGGGGGGATTGCCCCAACCCACGTGCAGGACCCTGCACTTGGCCTTGTTGAACTTTACAAGGTTCACACAGGCCCACTTCTCAAACTTATCCAGGTCTCTCTTGATGGCAACCCATGCATCTGGCATGTCAGCTGTAACACTCTGCTTGGTGCCATCTGCAGACTTGCTGGGGGTGCACTTGATCCCACTATGTCACTGATGAAGATATTAAATAGCATTGTTCCCAGTATGGACCCCTGAGGGGTGCCACTTGTCACCAGTCTCCATCTGGACATTGAGCCTCTGACCACTATCCTCCAGATGTGACCACCCAACCAATTCCTTATCCACTAAACAGTCCCCCCATCAAATCCATATCACTCCAATACAGAGAGAAGGATGTTATGGGGGTACAAGCCAAAGGCCTTAGAGAAGTCCATATACATGACATCCATAGTTCTTCCCTTGTCCACTGATGTAGTTAATGTCACAAAAGGCCACTATGCTGGTCAGGCAGGACTCACCCTTGTTGAAGCCATGCTGGCTGTCTCAAATCACCTCCCTGTCCACCATGTGTCTTAGCATAGCTTCTAGGAGGACCTGTCCCATGATCTTCCCAGGCACAGAGGTGAGGCTGATAGGTCGGTAGTTCCCAGGATACTTCTTTCTATCCTTTTTAAAAATGGGTACAACATTTCCCTTTTTCCAGTCTCTGGGGACTTCACCTGCCTGCCATGACTTTTCAAATATCATGGAGAGTGGCTTGGCAACTGCATCAGGACTCTGGGATGCATCTCACCAGGTTCCATGGATTTATGTATGCTCAGGTTCCTCAGGTGGTCACGTACCTGATCTTCTCTTACAGTGGGAGAGACTCGGCTCCCCTGGTCTCCGTCCTGCAGCCCATCCACTTGGGAGATGTAAGAAGAGAGGCTGCCAGTGAATACTGAGGTTAAAACCTTGCTGAGTACCTCAGACTTCTCCTCATTTGTTGTTACCGGTTTGCCATTCTTGTTCACCAGTGGGGGTACACTTTCTTTGACCTTCCTTTTCTGGTTGACACACCTGTAGAAGCCCTTCTTGTTATTCTTTGCATCCATTGCCAAGTTCAGCTCCAGAGACGCCCTGGCCTTCCTGACCCCACCCCTACACAACCAGGCAGTGTCCCTATACTCTCCCCAGAATACCTCTTCCTGCTTCCACTACCTGTGCATTTCCTTCTTGCCCTTTAGTTTGACCAGCAGGTCTCAACTCAGCCATGCCAGTCTCTTGCTTTCCTTGCCCCATTTCTTACACCTTGAGATCAAGAGCTCTTGTGCTCTAAGGAAAGCGTCCTTAAAGATCTGAAGGCCATTTCAACAAATAATATTTTCCTATGCTAAAATATAAATGTTAAATTACATATTGCAAAACTTATCTCTTGCAATAGCAGGAACACTGAAAGCTGTGCTACTTGAATCATCAAACTTCCTTCCAAGCAGTTTAAAATTGCAAAATCTAACATTAATTTCTCCAATTACTTACATCAAGTCCTGTAACAAAACCACCACTCAAAAGCAAAAAGCAAAAGACAACTCCTAGGATATGCAAGTCTCTAAAGACTTCTGGTGGTAATTCTGTTTTGTGTCAAAACACATGCATGGCATCCAGTCCACCTAGTTTCACGTAGGAGCTGGCTCATGTGTCACAGGTTTCTATACAGTTGATGATAGGTGCCTCTGAAGCCTTCTTGATAAGAGGACCTCTATCTTTCTCTTCTACATGTGTCAGGATTTCAAATGTAGTTTCATCCCTTCCTTCACTCCTGGCACATAGGAATGGATTGTCTGCTGTTGAGAATTCACCAGCTACATAGTAAAAGTAACCCAATGCATTCTGTGAGATATCCTTGCCAATACTATAGCCTTCATTCCCCAAACTGGCACATGTATATGTGAGGCCCTGCAGAGCAACTGTCAGTAGAGATCCAGAAACTGTGAGGGTGACCAAGCACTGGCACAGGTTGCCCAGGGAGGCTGTGGAGTCTCCATCCTTAGAGGTTTTCAAAAGCTGTCTGGACATGGTCCTCGGCAATTGGTGCTGGGTGGCCCCGCTTGAGCAAGGGGGTTGGACCAGATGATATCCAGAGGTCTCTTCCAGCCTCAGCCAGTCTGTGAACCTGTAATGCCATATACTAATCCACACACATACTGTCTCACTTTCTCTTTAAATAGCATATTAATGCAACACCATTGTTCAACTGACACAAAAACTAACAACTTCTGCTCAGCAATCTGGAATTTGAAACAGATTACCTAACTGCAGGAGAGAAAAGAGAGGCTTTAATAGCTGTGAAGTTCAGTTTCCCTATTAACAGTATTCTTTTAATGCAACACAGATAGCTAGATTTGTTGCAGAAGTCTATAGCAGATCCACCTCCCTCTCAAAGCCAAGCAACAATTTTAGCTCCTGTATGAGTGCTTCTTCAGGTTTGTGAGTTCCTCTGCCCCTACGAAGAGTTGGACAAAACAGACTAAGGCCAAGATTTTTTTCCCTCTGACCTTGAGCTTTTCCCATGTGGTTAGCAAGAGTTTGAGACAAACCAGCAACACATTCCTGCTCCGCTTCAAGTAGCTGCCCTGTTGTGAGAAAGCGCCACTGTACAAAAGAACAGACGGAACTGGGATTCCAGCTTAATTTCCTTTTTCAGCTGGAGACATTAGAAGTCTGACAACACACACAGTAAAAAACAGGACAAAGAGAGAGAGATTGAGAGAGAGCGAGCGATTTAAGTGCTCTCAAGTTCTTGGTAAAAATAAGCAACTAAAGATTCTTATTTGCTTCCTCCAAATGAAACTAGAGGAATTTCTTTGTCCTCAGTGACAAAGTTCCCCCTCTCATCCAATAAAGAATAGAGATTCTCTCTGACTCTTTTTTGTTATTAATGTATTTGTAAAATTGCTTTTTATTATCTCTCTTGCCACAGCAGCCAGACTGAATTCTACCTGAGCTTTTACTTCTCTAATGTTCTTTCTACATGACCTAACTAAATCCCTGTATTCTTCTTGAGTAGCCTGCCCCTTCTTCCAGAGCTGATAGACTCTCCTTTTTCTCCTAAGTCCCAGCAAAAGCTCCCTGTTCAGTCAAGCTGGTGTTTTTCCCCACCAGTTCATCTTGCGGCACATGGGGACAGCCTGCTCCTGTGCCTTTAAGACTTCCTGCTTGAATAAGGTCCAGCCTTCCTGGGCCTCTTTGCCTTTTAGGACCATGTCCCAAGGAACTTTCTCAACCAGCATCCTAAACAGGCCAAAGTCGACCCTACAGAAGTGCATGGTGCATTACCTGTTTCTGAGAGCACTGAGTGCATGTGTTTTGAATATCCTCTCTGGTACTGCAGATGTTTTCTTACAGCTGGAGTTTCAACCCTTACATTTATGTTAATGTAAGATTAGCATTGTTATGTATCTCTCCTTCCCTCTTTTCCCTTCTTTCACACATATACAGCTTTGAAGCCCCAAGTAGTTGTGAGTCTAAAAACAAGGGCTGAAATTCCTTCAACTTGCTAAGAGAAACCTGAGCTGGATCCATTCCCTTTTCTCTGAACAACTGAAAAAGCACAATAAATTCCCAGCTCTCCTTTCAACCTTTGCCCACAGAGCTCTACTAGTAGCTGAAGTGGGTCTGCAGGCTGCAAAATACATCTGCAAGCAAAGACTACACAGTATGCTTGACAAAGAGTCAGTTCACAGAATCACAGAATCATTATGGTTGGAAAGGACCTCCAGGGTCATCAAGTCCAACCTTTCTCCTAGCATCTCTCTAACCAGTTACTTTCAGCTTCTCAAGTAGTAGCTACATCCACATTATACACAAAGTACTCCCACATTTTTAATTACTTCCAGCATGACTGTGCTTGCTGCTAATGAAAGGTAAGGAAAAACAGACTTCAGATGGACATACTACACAGTTCACCCACGTCTGTAAGGTTCTGCTATTTTGAGGGAGATTGGTTATTTGCATCAAATGGCACCAGGCATCTTTAATCTTGTGAAATGGATGAACAGCAACTAAGCACTAAAACCTTGTAATCTCAAACCACAGACATAGCCAGTTAATTTAGGGGTTAAAAGTATTTTTTTCAATTAACCCACCTGATGCACTGCAAATTAGCATAAAAGTATGAGAGCTTATTTTAATTTTGCTGGTTTGGGTACGGAGAGTAAACTGACACCAGCACTCATGTTTTTTTTCCAACTCTACCCAAAGGGTCAACCAAAAGAACATTCGGGGAAAGCAAACTAGAGCAATATTTCCTGCCTTTTGAAAGGTCAGTCCAGAGCACATGGATATTCAGTCATCTTCCTAAGTGGTGACCTGGGTCTTAGACCTGGAGGCTTAGTACAACTCTATATTCAAAGAAGCGTATTACCTGCACGCATATTTGTAACAGTTGAACTTCTATGGCATGTTTGTTTCAAATACCTTTCAAGTACACAAAACCCCATCACCAATAATCCATATAGGTCTCTGCACTTGTTGTTAATATCATCTTTATCTTCAGTGCTCTTGAAAAACCTGGGAGAAGGTCTGTTCCAAAATACAGTGGAGGTCACTGAACAGCACCTATGAACACAGAATCCAGATCCAGTTTGTCCTTTAGGTCTATATAAGCCAGCAGAACTCCTTACAGCACTGAAAACAACTCCTGGATCAACTTCAGTGTTTAAATGAGGAGCTTCACTTTACCAGTCAATGAAGCGTCCACACAGCGTTTCTTAGGAGAGTTCATTCAAGGAAGTGTATAGGGATGAACAGGCTGTAAATTAATGACCTGAAGCTTGGTTTGTTTCAAATACTTGTACCTCAGCATATCTGGTCATCCACCTCCAGAAAATTTATCTATTTCCTTGCTACTTGGTTGTTCCTTAAAGCTGTTTTCATCTGCTTGCTTTTTTGAAAATGGATGATCTCCTGAATACAGTTTTCATGCTGTTTCAAAACTTGGCATAATGAAATGGTGAGCACTGTTCTACTGCTCTCTCTTTTCTGAACTTGCCAATTATAAAGTGAATTCCTTTCCTTTCAGTTATCTTTCTTGGTAACCCACACTGACATCTTGACTTGAACTGTACCCATTAGGACAAGAAAGGACAGTCAGATAATCTCCAATCTCCAGATTTTGTAGAGCCGTCAGATCGCTATTTGAACCAGTGAGACATCACCACTCCGCATTCTGTTTCAAGCAACACAAATACTGCTGTAGTCACTTCACTTGTTTGCAACCTTTAAGTAAGCAGATTCTCAAGCCACCCCAAAGCACAGAGGCTCTTGGGTGGTAATTACTTATGCTAAAGTCAGCCCTTTACCACTTTCCAGTTGGTGGCCTGGACAGACTTGAAATGTGTGCTTTCTGCTTTATTTTTCTGGTTAACGGCCCACCTAGTTAAAATACTGCAGGAGTCTGTGCCTTCCCTCTTCCGCAGCAAGCTCAGCAGGCGCTCTGCCAACTCCTTTTCGGCTGTGAGGGAGAACAAGAACATCCTGCTGCAGCAGCCAGCTGGCTACCTTCGCCTGTCAAGGACTTAATATACTTCCATAAAGTATTCAGCTGTTGCTGGATGAGAGACAGAGTGCTCTACAGTGCCTTCTTCGAACAGTCCTCCTCCTTGACTCGCACAGACTGAATGGATGAAAGAACCATATGCAAAGGGAGAGGAATGAGGGTACAAACACAGGCTTCATTCTTTGGATAATCAAAAGTCACCTAACTCATCTTAACCTTTGAGCTAAACATTTTCTCCCAGGACAAAGGCTCCCTGGACAAAAGTTCATGCAAACTTAAAAAACCTTTAAGCTACTTAGAAGTTTTACTGACTTCTCTCATCCTTAGCTCAAGCTTGGCTCTGTAAAAGCTCTCTTGTACCAAGGATGAAAATGTTTCCACTCTATTAAAAGGAATGCCAGAAAACCAAACATTTCCAATTTTGCTTTAAACATGAACACTCCCTTTCAACGTCTCTATCTCAAACACTGCATCACTGAGAAATTGAAAACGAAAGCGTGGAAGAATAATCAGGACTAGCCTTACCAATTCTTACCTTATTTTCTCTATGAAACACAAATTCAGTCAGCATTGGAACTTCTGTTGCCACGGCAGCAGGAACTATACCCGTCCGGTAATTGGGAATTACCTTGTTGGCCATTTCAGCTGGGTGCTGGAAAACTTGCTCCAATGGCTCTTGGCTTACTTCCCTGCTCTTCTGGAGAAGATATCCTGTCCTACTGGAGCCAGACTACACCATTCTCCCTCATCCTCTTCAAGGGTCAGACTCACATGGCAAGCAATACTTGGTGTCCTATGGCAGCTCTTGCCTGGGCACTGGCAACAGGCTGAAACAGGGGTGGGAGCCTAGGAAATGAGAAACTGAACCCTGGAACGGGGAAAGGGGGCCAGGAGAGCCACAGGGCTCCTGCTCTGGTGTGAAGATTGGGGCAGCAGTGAGAGGCAAGATGCAGATGTGAAGCCAAGTACAAGACAAACTCCCTCAAGCAGACAGGGCAGACAGTTCGTGGAGGGGATCAACATCCCCCTATCCTTCTACATTCTGAGAATTCAAAACATTAAACTGCCTCTCAGACAAACAGGTTCAAAAATCAAAATGAACTCAAATAATTCTTTTCTCTATACCTTGCATTTTCAGAAGCCTGGCTTTCCTTTTAAACTGCTGCAGCTTGCAATGTTTAAAAGCGTGGAACTGGCATAAGCTGACTTGCACCACCTTACTGTTGAGTTTACCACCTAGGTTTCATTTTGGAAGTCAAGTGTCTGTTGTTTTGGGGTATCTGCAACGGTCTGTACTGACTCTCTCCCTCTACTCTGCCCTCATGACAACACAGAGTACTGTGTCCAGCTCTGGAGCCCCCAACACAAGAAAGACACTGGCATGTTGGAGCAGGTCCAGAAGAGGGCCACAAAGATGATCAGAGGGCTGGAACACCTCTCGTATGAAGACAGGCTGAAAGAGTTGGGGTTGTTCAGCCTGGAGAAGAGAAGGCTCAGGGGAGACCTTATTGTGGCCTCCCAGTATCTGAAGGGGGCCTACAAGAAAGCTGGGGAGGGACTTTTTACAAGCATTTTTAGTGATAGGAGGAGGGCTAATGGTTTGCAACTGGAAGATAGTAGATTTAGATTAGAAATTAGGAAGAAGTTTTTCCACTCTGATCACGTTGAGTCACTGGAACAAGTTGCCCATGGAGGTTGTAGATGCCCCAACACTGCAACACTAAAAGTGTTCAAGATCGGGTTGGATGGGGCCTTGAGAAACCTGGTTTAGTGGGAGGTGTCACCGCCCATGGCAGGGGTTTTGGAACTAGATGATCTTTAAGGTCCTTTCTAAGCCAAACCATTCTAGGATTCTATGATTTGCTTATTTTGGGTATGTTTATTGAAGGTATTTTCTTTACTCAAATATGTTTCAGATAATTGTAGTTTGGATTCAATATATTAATTATCACATCAGTGTCCCAACACCTATACTGATGCTACCAAAAATAAAATTAACAGATCAGTTCCTTTCTGCCATTACAGAACATGGAGAGAAAGGAACAGGCCGTTATGCTATGGCTGCACATACAACTTCAGAGCTCTATGTGCAATTGTGCCTTAGCAGTATCTTAGCTACAGCTTTTAGTTCAAATTAATCATATTAATGTAACAGACTTGCAATTTGCAGTAATTTTTAAAAGCTACATCATTAACTCTCTGCTATGTGTAAGCATCTAATAGGAGGCAATTAAACAGAGGAGTGAGGGATTCTGCTTCCAGTTCTGACACCAACTCCTCTGTGCAGTCACTGCTGTTTTCTAGTTCTCTTCCTTCATGTGACATGTGTCATGCTGTGACGCTTAAGACATGAATGCATCAGACCACCAGTGCTGCAAGTACAATAAAAACAAAAATTCAGAAAAGTTACAGATTTATACAAGTCCAGAACAAGTCTCTCCCCTTTCTCTTACTGTGCTTTATCATACGTTTGCAACTTCAGATGCCCCATTTTCCCTCCTACCCTATCCTTTGTCCACCACTGTCTTGCCTGCATTTGATCTGTCAAAGTAGATTTGCCTTCCCCTGAACAGACTCATCTTCTTCACTTACCACTCTGCTAGTCAGCCAATGACCAAAGAGATTATTTTTCACTAAAATTTAATCATCCCCAGTAATAAAAATTGGCCCATTTTTGTGATGGAGTTTTAATAAAGTAGTTCAAACCTTACAAAGCAGAGATTAGGGGAACAGTTGAAGAAACTAATATATCAGTTTAGAGGAGGTAAAAGAAGGAGGTTCTTTACATAAGCAGCAGGAAACTGCTAGAACTTTCTGCCCCAGATGATTTATGGAGGTAGGAGATGTCAGCAGGTTCAAAAGGAACCTTGGATGCTGAGGAGTAACGGGAAAAAGTCAGAGGGGCCAGCTCATGTGCCAGGGTGGGAGACAAAAATATTAAACCAGAAGGACCACCAGCCTTTCCATGAAATGATTTTATCAGAGAGGGTCAGGGTATACAGAAACAATACAAGAAGAAAACAAAC
Organism: Coracias cyanogaster; assembly: GCA_033124195.1. NCBI lineage: Eukaryota > Metazoa > Chordata > Aves > Coraciiformes > Coraciidae > Coracias > Coracias cyanogaster. Next base: position 55,672 of record JAVSBS010020323.1, on the reverse strand, counting down.
ACAACAAGCTTACTATCTCGCATGCTAGAAGAGCTGCCACATCTTCAGCTGTACCCCAGCACTATCCTTAGAGTTGTAAATAGAAGAGGATGATGGAGCAACCCCAACCCCAAAGACTGAAAATACGTATACTGACTTGCAGGTCAGGATGAGTTCTTACTCAAAGTTAGAATTATCTCAGAAAGATCTCCTTGACAGAGCCTAAAACACAGCCAGAAACCCAGCTAACAACTAAGGAGTGTGGAAAATCATGGGCCTAGTGCTCCAGCTCACTCTCTGGTCCTCTTAGCTACCAGTATAGGTGTTGCAGTCCGGGTGCAAGTGTCCGTGCCGCCTCCCAAAAGAAACCCACTCCTGGACTGAAGCCTGAAGACAAAGGCATTCCCTTTACAGAGGGGGTTCCACTTGTTGCTACAGTGCTCTTCAGGGCCAGACTACTCGTACAATTGTGACAGATGAAGAAAAGTAAAAAACAAAATATTTTACATACGGAGGTAACAGGACTATACATGTACCCAAGCGCTTCATACCCTGCTGCAGTGGTTTTCAGCCCCTGGCAACAAGCACCCAGGAATCCATGGATCATTTCTGCAAGAAGTTCCTTGATATGGTATTGCCTTCCACATGCATGAGCATTTCAAAGGAATTTGCACCACCACTAGACAGCCTATCAGGTCCTTCAAATGCCTCCAGATGAAAACAGCAGTAATTGGTAACATCTGTTCACCTGGGCAATATCAATGTGCGGATCCAATGGCTAAGGAGGACAAATTAATTACCTGTGAGTGGTGCTAAGATGTCTGCAGGACAGGAGGACTAGCTATTTATCTTCAGGAATGATCATAATTCACAGTCAGATTAGCCAGGCATCTCCTGTTAAATGAGCATCTTCTGTTAAAACATCTCGCTCATGTGAAATAGAAAATTTAAATGCTAAATAACACCTAAACTATCAACAGATTCAAAAATTAATTCATGTTATCTATTTTAGTTATATAATCCTTTCATGCTGTTTTATTGTCAGGAGAACAAGTGCCATTTTCAAGTCGTTATTTATAAACAGGCAGTGGCTAGAGAATTAATTCTGAGAGTGTCGAAGGAGTTAACTTTCAGTTTAACTCTCAATAAAATGCTACCACAGAGGCTGAGGACTCGAGTTCTGGTTTTTTCTTCCCTCCCATAGCATTCTAAATAGAAGAAATACAAAGGGGAAAAAAACATCACCAAATCCAGAACACATACAACCAATTTACTTCACAGCTCTACCTACACGGGATATCAGTCATTCCATTGCAACTAGTAACAACAATGTTCACTGACCCCTCAAAGATTTGTTCCCTCAGCCCAAGAAAATGCTGAACTGTTTCCTCAGTAACCTTTTGTCACTTCTCCTGGCTGAGTTGTGTGTGTGCGATCTTCCTTGTAATGAAACTTAAGCAGTACAGATCCAAAATGCTCTGCAGAAGTGACCTTTCCACTGAAAGGCATAGATCTGTTCAAAGTTATTTGGTTAATGGAACAGACACTAAAAGAAATGTCAATGGCTAGTCTCAGTTTATGTTACAGAAACAAAAAGATTACCTGCTCCTAATTCTACTTTTCTAACATGAGCAATCCAGTTCAACTTGACAGAAAAAGAGTCTGAAAATTCAGCTCTTCTACAGCTGGTGTGAATCCAGAAGGTTTTAATGAGATTTCTGGGGAGTGGAGGTAGTGAAGGAGTGTTGACTTTAAGCAGCTGCAGTTATGAAAGCCTACCCTGTTCACAAAGCCTGCTCTCCCGCAGCTTGATATTTCTACCTTGTTCTTCCCAAAGATTGCCAAAATTGCAGAGCTGAACGTGTTGTGACACAATCAGCCATTTGAAGCGTCTGCTTTCCACTTGAATTTTATTTTTAGAACCTTCCACAGTCTTTCAAAGCACAGATACCCAAAGTTAGACTTTGACATGAAATAAAAAACTAAGAATAATATCTGAAGGGTTTGACGAACTCTAGAACATAAGAAAGCTTATGACATGTCTCTCATTTATAAAATGATTACCGTCTCATTTATTTTATAAACCCACAGATATGGCTGGAAATGCCCATTTACCTGAACCTTTCTACCTCAGAGTTGCCAGTCACAGGCTTAAAAGTGACAGATCTTCAATGAGTAACTCTGAACTTCAACTAAGGCTCTCAAAGATAAAAGATACTAAAACACAGTAATCCTGAATCCTTACAGTTAGTGTTTCTTAGGGACCTTGAGCAATCTGCTCTCACTGCTGGCCCTGCCTTGAGCAAAGAGCTGGACCAGACTACCTCCAGAGGTTCCTTCCACTCACTAAGAGTGAGCATTCAAGTGCTTTCATGAAAAACTCTTTTGCCAGCCACCAGTGTTTGTCCTTAAGTGCAGGGGTGTTTTTGAATTACTCTGGAACATCTAAGAGCACAACACACTGGGCTACACTTTTTCTGGCTGCAGCATTAATCCATGTGAATCCAGAATTAAAAACTACTTGATGGGGTCCTTTTATAATACCTGTAAGGAATCTTTTTATGTAAGGTTTGACAAAGCATTCTCTTTCTCATTGGTTTATATGTATTAATTTAATTAATTCCACAAAATCTCTGTTATTTCAATTCTTTTGACCAAAATTGTGGTATCCAAAATGAATTTCAACAGGTGACACTCTCAGAGGAGACCCCTGGATCACATCATCACATAATGTAACCCAGTTTATTTCCAGTAACTCCAGTCAAGCTAAGACATTGCACTGCAGTTGAGGATCTGGCTTATCCCTGTCACTAATCAGAAAGAGAAGGTGTTCCCATGACTTAGTCACTCCAGATCCAATATCAGCTGCTCTCCTCAAACGTGCTCCTTGTAAAACACCAGAAAGAGAGAGCTCTGTAACACAGTATTTTTAGGAGCTATACAACCTGTCCATACAGAGGATACTAAGATGGACGTTTTCTAAGAAAGGACAAAACTGAGAAGTTAGATGGGGGTGAGATGATAGACGGGAATAAAACTGAGCATCTGCACCAGGTAATGAAGCAATGAAATGTGGACAGTCATTTAAGAGCAAAAGATGTCCCCACTTACGCATGAAGAACTAGCCTCTGAATACTAGCATCATCTACACACAAATACTGTCTACCATCTACTAAATGGAGATTATTACAAATAAACGCAGCAAGAACCATACAAAGATATTATGGCATGAGAACAGGTCCAGAATTATAAAAGCAAGGCAAACTGAAGAAAAAAAAAGAAGGACGGACTCCAGGTTCAATCAGAAAACCAGGCGAGAAGGCAACAGTGAAAGAAATGAGGAGCACTGCCTGCTGCAGGAATATTTGCATCTGCCAAACAGGCCATCAAAAAGCAAATCTGCACTAAGTCATAACTCACCATTTGCTATTTATATTCCAGCAGTGTTATGTCTGTGCAATTCCTATCAATCAAAGGCCCCTTTTTGGGGAAGGGGATAAGAAAAGGAGATATTGCAATCTAGTTCTGCTATTGTTGTTTGTATTCATCGAGTTATCTGGTGCTTGATGTGTGCCTCACGCATCACTTTGTATTCAAAAATTGACGTGTCTATCCAAGAATGATTTTAACAGACAAGCCTTACTCAAATACATACAAAGACTCTAGCAGACATTTTCAGCCATGCGTTTTATGTGATTTATGCATCGCCAATGCAAAATGCAACATTTACTTGTTCGTGCATATTGCAATCACAGCCTTGTCAAGGCACCTCACTGGAGCCATGGAGACAAATTTACAAGTAAGCAGCCTATTACTAAGACTTTCTGAAGGCTTTTAAACCTGGGAACTGCTGGAGCCCCTTTAGACTGTATTAAGATTAGACAAAGACTTCACTTCATCCTAGTTGTAGGGGTTTTCGTTTATTTTAAGCTGATCAAATTTTCACTTTAAAACCACAAATTAACTTGGGTAAAATTTGGATAGATCATCCCACTTGCAGAGTTTGAGTATGGATGAGAATTTGACTCTGCCATTGCAGAACACATCCCTAGTTCTGCAGTGCAGGTACCACCTTCGAAAGTGGTGAGCGCTCCCTCCCCTATACAGTGCAACACATAACTTGTAATACAAAGACCCAATATTGCGCTGAAGGAGATCATCATCATCAGAATGAAGCTGATTGAAGACCCAGGAGATATACCCAGGACTCTTGCATCTTTCTGCAGTGGTATCTCCTGTTTGTTTGGAGAATACTAATAGCAAGGAATTGAACTGGCAGTTGCAAAGGAGCTGTGGGGAGGCAGAGAGGACATGGAGCTTAAGCAATTTAAGGTGGCATGTTCTAGTGACAAGCAAAGAAGGAAAAAGAGATACCAATGAGAAAACCAATAAAAGTGCTAAAATATTAACTGATATAAAGTCATATTCTTAAGCATTTTAAGGGTTGGAGGAGTTCTAACATTTATTTTCTCTCCCATCTCTGCAGCTGTGTACTTTCACAGCAGCTTTACCCAAGTCAGAATGACTGTTAACATGGTCCTGTCCCTTCCCTCCCCTCTACTGCACCCAGATAAGCACCTATCCCACGTTGTAGCAAGCTCATGGTTGTAGCTAAACCGGTGAAAACCAAAGATTTTTGTGCAGGATTGCCCTCGCAGGCAGCCTTACCACAGTCTGACAAGCATCCTTGCCAGCACAGCAGAGCAAGACTGTCACCTCCAGTAGCTGCTAAGGCTGTGGCTCCACTGGTTGAGAAACCCAGGTGTCCTGCAGAAGCAGGGAGGAGGAAAAGGCTTGTGGAAACTTAAGGTTTGAGGAAAGAAAAAGCACAGGTGATGACCCCTGACAAACATATGGAGATGAATCCCAGGGCAAAAAGCAAAGTCACATCCCAAGCTAAAAGGCAAAGCAAGGTTGGGCACAGAGCAAGGAATCCATAGTAGGCAAATACTATGGAGAGAGACATTTCAACGTGTTATGATATCACTGGGGGAAAATTGTTAACACATGACCATATTCAGCTGAGAAAGAACTCAAAGGGAAATGAATGGACAATTTATAACGTTTTGCTATTCTTTCATCCTGTACTGCTTAAGCCTTTGTTGACACAGATAGCTTTCCATTCTGTTTAAAATAGTGGAGGAAAACAACTGCACAAGGATTCCGCAATAAAGGTTCCTTCATCTCTCAAACAGGTGAGAGAACAAGGTACAGGGAGATACACTTTTACTTAAAATTTAAGTCACTGAAGTTGACAGTGCTCTGAATGGCCATTCATCACACTGTGGAACAACCATATACTTTACTTACAAGCCCAACTTTTCTGATCTTTTGCTCAGTGTAGGACTATAAACTGCGTGTGCTTTGAAATGGCATGAAGTCTAACATGACATTGTTCTCTTGGCAGAGTGTCACACATGCTGCATTTCCTCAGCTATGGAGAACACACACACACTTAATTTAGGAGGAGGAAGGCAGCTATTTTCCCCTAGAAGCTTGTCCTGCTCATTTATTATGCCCCGCTAGAGCATATGGCCAGAAGCAAAGACAACTGTTTTTCATTCAGAGCTTAGAGAAAGTAACTTAAGCTCGACCCCCCCCGACTTAAGCAAATCACAGGCATGCCTGTGTACCAGGGCAGCACAGAACCAACGCGCTGCTCCTCCACAGGCACACTTTATTTTGCAACTTCTCTGTTACAACCAGGACAGAGAAAAGCAGTGCTGGGGCAGGTAAAATTCACCCACCCCAGCACATCCGAGCTAGACAGCATTGTCAGCCAGCTACGGGGTGCAGGAAAGACTCACATATCACTTTGGCATGGTTAGGAAATAAAAGAGAACAAAGAAATTTCTGTGGAACAAGTCAGGTGCCTAGATGATAAATGAAGTCTAAGCTATCGTCCCATGGTCCCCTTATAGGGATATATGAGCACCTCCAGAGAGCAATTAATCCCATCCTAAAATACATGTTCAAGACAGGTGTGATGAACAGCCTGTTGAAGGCACCATGTTTTACCCTAACTATGAAGAAAAGTGATTAGCTGAGGCTTCGACACCTGGTTTTAAAAACTTTAAAGCTGGAATAGATGAACCTCAGTCTCAGGGGGAAGGAAGGAAGCACACAACACAGTTCAGCTCCCCTCATTCCTCTCACCAGAGGCAGAACATTCTTTCCATCACCCCTGAAACAGGAAAACATAGTCCTAGCAGCATTAGCCACTTCTGCCACTGGCTCCCCACTCACCCATACACATCCACTTTGAAGAGGAGTGATGGCAAACATCTCCCACTGTTCCTTGGACTGCTGCCACCTCCAGACAGGGTGGCCAAGAGGAACAACCCGTAGCTGGGGAAGGAGCTCACGCTCCCCCCACAGAGCATCCATCCAGCCTCACCAGTACTGTGCAAACTAACTTACAGGCACAGACACAGTTACCAAAATTAACAGCATGATTTCACTGACCCCTTCAGTCAGGGCAGCAGTGTTCAGAAACGCTCACGCACTTCCCTGAGCCCGCTCTGTCCCCGCTTTGTGCTGGCTCACGCACTGGTACATGACTTGGTGAGCCAGCTGAACTGAGAGAGGTGAAGAGGCGATACTTGAGAAGCCCTCCCTGATTGCAAGTCAGGCTAATTCATTCAGGAAAATTACATTCATTTCCCAGTTATCTTCAAATACATCAATCTAATCTGAAAATGTACTGGGTCTTTTGGTGCTTAAAAATTATATTCCCTGCTTACTCGGTTCATTCTACAGAATATTGTAACAAAGAAATCAGCGGTTTAAACAGCCTGCTGCCTCGGGTTACAGAAGTCTAGTTGTGAATTATTCTCTCTTCTGTTTTGAAAAGCACATAAATTACCAACACAAGTCACTAAACTCCCTGTCTTTCAACAAGGACATTCTAATCATCTGGCAACAAAAATCACAGTTTACTGGGTATCCGCTAATAATCTTCTGCTGAGAAAAACAAAATTGATGTGTTTCAGAATTATAGAGGGGGAAAAAAATGCTTTTCTTCTTTCAATTTCAGAAGATCCAGCAGAGTTGGTGTGATAAGTGAATATTTAAATGCTTGATATTCATTCAAAATAGTCTGAAAGCGATGGCCAAATAATTCCAGGCGTGAGAAGAAAAGAAAGTCTCAGACTGATGAATAACTGACATTTGACCTGCTGTTCACTTCCTAAGCTGGAAAAAAATGCAATTCATATTGAACTGAAGTTGAAGCTGGGTATGAAAGTATAAAACACTGCTTCATGTTTCTGTACTGCCTTACTGTCTAATGCTCTTTTTACAAAATTGGTTATAATTGCGTATTGAGGAGAGGAGTAAGTACTTAGGACAAAGCAATTACTGTAACCCATAAATGTTACGGATAATAATTTAAACATTTATAAAACCTTGGCTGAAATTTTGAATTGTGTTACTCTATTAAATGTTTGTGCAAATTTATAACAAAGCACATGTAATCTTTGTTGTTAAGTGCTGAGACTTTCTAATATTAAGCTTTTTCTGGCATACTTAAACTGGCCTGAAGTTGGTGGGGAGTACACTTCAAAGAAGGCATTTTCCCCACAAAGGGAATATGAACCACCATTATATGGCTGCACAAGCAAAATTAGCCAAACAAAAAAACCCACCCAGAACATCAGCCTTAATAAACGGAGCCCGAGCAGGATTATGAAGTCCTCCTCTCTGATAATTTGGATGTCAAAGAATGGAAATTCCCAGCCGAGGTACTACATCCAAACTCCAGCGGAAGATAAGTAAGTTGTAGATCAAGACCGTTTGGTCTTTACTCTCAGATAACCTAAAGATGAGGAAACATTTCTCTCCCGAGAAAAAAGCAAATTGAAATGAAATGTTTACAGCTGATGTTTACTAAGGATTATACCCTTACCCTGCTTTCTATCAACAAACCCCTGTTGCTTAAGAAACCCGGTGTTAATCCCTCAAAGCAGATGACAGCTTCCAACCCCCCCATATTTCACAAAGCTTGAACACATTCAGAGGGAAAGAAAGCTTACATAAGACAGAAAACAGATGTTTAATAAATTTGAGTAATCTGACAGGCAAGTATGTTTTGGTCTTTCCCAAAGGCAGATACAAAAAGGAAGCAACTATTTTCTTCCAGACACAATAAAGAGGACTTTGGTTTGGTTTTAATTAAAGAGACCAGATCTTAACCAAAAGAAGAATCCTTACCTACTGTGATATACTTTGATCTCACCTTTGATGCCAACTAGAAAGAAATAACTCCGACTTTCTATTTAGCATCAGCAGTATCATTCTAGTCGCATCAGCATCATTCACCCTGAGAGCAGGCTGTGATCAGTGACAAGCATCACTCAGTCAGAGTTAACCCTGATCTGAGTCACCAAATGATCCCAGTAGTCTAACATGAGTATCAGTCATGTCTTCAGCACTACCTAGAAAGGAACAACATTGACTCTTCCTGCTTCGGAGTAGTTTTAAAGCTGATTACCACTAGCACTGAAACAACTATAAAAGTAAATACAATGTAAATGACATAGACACCCAAGATTAAAGGGTTTTCTTTCCCAGAATGATCTGCAGTAGATGCAACTATCAGCTATTTTTACTGTTCCTTAAAAACTGTATTTCTTTTTTACTTAAACCGGTTTGAATCTACAGGGGAGAATGTATTAAAACAAACAAAGAAAATCCCTGTGTTTTACTATGGTTCTATGGAATCAATCCCATCTAATTTAGATGGGACTGGCAGAAATCAAACCAAAGCAAAATCAAGCAGATCTATACTCTTATAACACACAACTTCTATTTGGCAGCATTGGGTTTTGCAAGTCTTACAGTAGAAGTGTAACCTTTCCAAATGCCCAAGATCTACTTAGATACGATTATTATTATGCATATAAGGGTGAAAAAAAATGTTCTTCCTCCTTCACATTAATCATTTTAGCTAAAGCTGTGATACTCTTACCTAGCAGAACAGGACTTTATTTGCTCATTTTATCACATAGTCATAACTCAGCCAAACACTAGCTGAAAGACACTGCTGTATTTTGTACCTCTGTGGTCTTCAGTTAGCGTATCTGACTAATTTTTGTGTAAATAGAGCCAAACTGGAAATGAGAAAAAAAAAAGCAAGAGACAAAAATCTATTCCACGCTTGCATGCGCCCCTCCATAAAGCCAGCACCATGACCAACAAGTCAGCAAGTGCTGAATGACTGTGAACTTTCAACTCATGCCCTGATTTTCAGGCACCAATCACCTACAACTGCAGCTGAAGCCAGCTCTTGTCTGAGAGTTCACGATAGGCTCAAACTAAAGGTACAGAAATTCAGTCATAAAAAGCCACATAACTTAAAAGGAGGAAGGATGTTCTACATAATGTATCTTCTTGTAGCAGAATATACAAAAATGTGCTCAGAAATATATTTTTTTTTACTTTCCTTTTATGTCAAAGGCAGGAAATACAAAGTGAAAGTAATATAATCTTTTACTGAAAGCAACAGTGCCTACCTTTCCCCCACCTCCCCCTAGCATCTGTATTTGCTTGAAAAGAGTCTTGCAACCAGCTAACTGATGTCTGTGAAAGATCCAGGATTGTCTATTCAAGCTTTCACTGGCTTTTTGGAATAAAGGAATGTTTGAAAATTCTGCAATGAAATATTGTTTGTTAACAGCAAGCAGCATATAAGATTTTTCTTACGTACCCTTCCTTTTACAATACTGCACTTGCAAAGATTGATGAAAAGGCCTTCATTGTGGCTCTTGTATTTCAAGTCTCCGATACAAACTCTCTCCATATACTTTATGGCTTCTTTTCCTGGTAAAAAAATATAACTTACAGGCCCATATGAAGCCATGTGGATCTCTCTTTCCCTTTTTTTTTTTTCCAGCTTGTGAGAAGCTACTACCATGAGCTAAACATGGTATGACTATATAGCATGAAAACACTAACAGCAAAAGAATCAATTTTCCTTTAGAAGGACAAATGACACCAGAGTTACTTAACTTTTAAACAGCCCAAAGAGCAGCAGCACTGGCGGGGAATGGAAGTAGGTCATGGTTTTATCCTGTTTTGTTATACACAGAACAGAAGGATTTTGCCCTAATAAAAATGAGTCATCTGCATGCAACAGGAGAAGTGGGATTGCCTAAGTGCAAGGGTATTGTATCTTGTCTCCTGGAATATAATTTTAAAACAAGAAAAAAAAACACAAAAAAAACCCAAAACCATACAACCCCAAAACAAAACAAAAACAAACCGAAGGAAAACACCACATGGATAAGATCTTTACCCAGTTTTAGCTAATGGGGGTGTGGGAGTGGTGGTAAACCTATAGCAAAAGAAACTGCAGGAGCAGCAAGGAAGGAGGACTAGACAGATGGATAGTCCCAACTACTTCACTACTTCTGCCAAATTCAGGAAGCACCAGTACCTGTTTCTGTTTTTACACAGAATTCATGAGCAAATAATAAACTGGCATGAGTTAAACTTCATATAATCCTACAAGATGCATTAAAAGCAGCAACAAAACCATTCCAAGTTTGTCCCATTTGCTAGCAGAGAAGAGATGAATTCCAAAACTGCAGGAAATACAAAACCTTCTCAGTTTACCCTTGTATCCTATTTGGAAGGTTATTCTCACAACCATGGCAGCTAAGGTTTTAGAAAGAGTAGTTTTGACCTTCAAGCATACAAAAAGCCTTCAATTCTTCACTGAAAAGCAAGCCCACAGATGTGTTTAGGCATGTATGTTTAAAATCCTCTGCCCACAGCCACACTTGCCACTCCTCAAATATTTTCTTGAAATAGTGTCACTTTCTTTTTGTGTGTACACTGCACCAATCCCTCTGAAAACAGCAAGCTTATAAATGGAAATATGGGGTTTCCAACATGGATAAGCTGTTGGAAATTTAGATTTATTAAAAGTTTTTCAATTTTGTGAGATAGAACTAAAAAAGTAACACCTTTTAGAGAAGACTGAAGATATGTATTGCTCCGCTTGACTATGCATACGTTAAAGACAAGAGGCTCTAGCAATCTGCTCTAAGAGACTACATAGTCTAAGCATCTTGCAAATTTTACCACAAGATTTGGCTTTAAAGCCAACTGGGTTTTCCTTGAATAGAGTTAGTTATGAAATAAAAGCCTCAGAATATAACCATATTGAAGTGATCTGAACAGAGTTGTTTAAACACCCAGGTCTTCCAGGTGTTGCTGAAGTTTAAAAAGTCATCTTGATGTCTTCTATGATTCAAGATCAAACAGATACTGTTTTCTCAAACTCCCAGAAGCAAATCTGGAGTTGCATGGGTGCACTGCATCTACATACCACTTGTATTTGTTTCGGAACAATTTAATGAAAGGCGACCTCATCTTCAAAATGGTTCCAACTAAGCATCTGTTAAATAGAATAATTAACTCTTATAAATTGCACATCATTTCTGAAGCATGGTGAAGTAGCAGCTGTGGAGGGATAAAAAAGGTTGTCTCTGGGATAATAGGGATATTTGTACCACATGAGATAAGCAGTACAACTTTCATTAGCATGCAGTAATTTAAACTAGAACTTTTGAACAGTCACGATTACTTAATGACCACTAATTTTAGTCTGTTTGCTATGGATATTTGATAGACCTTCTGAAGGGCACAAAACCATAACAAGTTGCTACATACCTCAGCATTTCACTTGGTGACAGTTCAGTTCACACATACCTTGTCCAAAGAACTTACTTTCTACTAGAACAAAATCTGGGGCTGAACACACAGTTGCAGTTGGGTCACAAACAGCAGTGGAGGGCAGACCAAAACACATGTGTGTGTACACACAGAAAACAATCAAAACGTTATAAAACAGGTGAAGTTTTTTAATAAGGACTTTCCTAATCAGAATTCCTTCATCTTTAATACAAGAGTAATATGTTTTCAGTGACTATAAGTGCTTTCATAGCACACTATATGTGTCAAATCTGTGTATCTTACTGGTAGCTCCCCATTTCACAGAGGGGAAAACTGAGCTAACGAAGGCATGGATGTTACTATAGCTACATTAAATGCAAACAAGAAAGGATGAAATTTGAACCCAGGTTTCCAGTTTCCTATTCACTGAACCCTGAGGACTTTGAAAAATATACATTCCAGTACAATTTCATAACAGCAACAGGGTTCAACAAACTTACATGCTAATTACCTAAGCATGGCATGTTAAAATCATTAACAGTTACTAACAGCTACATAGTGTAAAACAGAATTGGTCTTCGTAACAAAACTAATTCAAACTAATTCTTCTGATCACACACACTCACAAAAGCAGTAGAAACTCCATTTCCTTGTCAAATAAAAGCCTAGATTAATTTCATTGTGGTACAGAACAACTTTAAGATGAGATTGCTTTGATTCTTTCCTTGCACTCAACTTGTGTGAGAGCACTTAATGCCTGTAAGAGTGATACAAATTAGTGAAACCTTTGATGATTTTAAGTTACTATCCTAAGGACCTGCCAGAGGAAAAGAAAAAAAACTCTGTGTAGATCTTGACTGAATCAAGTGCAAAACAGCACCAAGGAAATACATCAACTGTTCAGAAAGCAGAAGAAACCACGGATGTAGTATTTGAAGAAAAAAAAAAGCAAAAAACACCAAGGGCTTTCACCTCTTCTGAAGCTGTTCAAACAGAAACAGAACAATAACTGTAATTTACAGTTCACTGTTTAAAGTTATTCTATTGCACCATCATCTATGTAATGCTGACATAACATCCATTTTCTCCACAACATAAATTCATTACCCAAGGAATCATAGCTGACATAAAAAGAGAAGTGGTTTGAAAACACACATTTTTAGAAATGCCTGAATAACCTTTAGCCACCCCAACCTCCACATCCTTACCGGAACATCAAAAGTTTCTTGCGTGTCATCCAGCATTTGAATTTTGATGGACATGAGTTTTCCTGGAGGTGTCATAGGTGGTTTCTGTCCATGCTCCAAGGTACTGATCCCAGCATTTTCCTGAGCTCCTAACCGGGATCCTGCTGTTGGTCTCTGCTCTGTTTCACCCATGTTTAGGGAAACACGTTTCTTATATCTGATAAAAGAATAAGGACAGAGAAGACCATAAATAAGAGATTTTGCACATAAGCGTTATGATATATGTAGTTACAACTAATAAACCATATGACCATTAGCACAAAGTAATAACCATTATGTGGTTTTTTTTAATGTCTCATATAAAGACAAGAAAACCAGGCCAACTATACTTTTCAAAATGCACGGCTATCACCTGCTGATGATAGGGCTGACAGACTGGCTACAGTACTGCCCAATGGGAAAAATATTCCTCTTCTGGAAAAGAAAATGACCACATTGGAAAAAAGAGCATGATAGAACCCAGATTTCAATGAATTATGCTAATTTTTATGTATGTACAAATCAGGCTGTTGTCAGCCACAGGCAGGGCTCCCAGTATCCAGGGAGGACAGTGAGGAGAGCAAGTGGGACAACTCGTCACTTGCTGACCATCACTCCATACTCGCTATATCAGCATTTTTTCCTTTGGTCCTTCCAGCCTTCTCTGGTCCTTTGCGGTTGCCACCCTGCTTATGGGTCTGCAAAGCAGAAAAGCCAAAGGGGTACAAGACAACCTCAATTACAGGGCTTAAATATTTTGTTTCCTCTGGGGACCAGAGCTGCTCTAGAACCTAGAGCCTGACCTGATCCCACTTGATGGGTCAAGGACTGTGAGGACACGCTACTGGGAAGGCCAGAAAAAGCCAGAGCAGTAGCACTGGTTGGGAAAAGCATGAGAAATCTGATTTCCTATGGATCTCTGTAAGCGGGAGGACCAAGGAATGCACCTTCCTCATGTGCAAGAGGAAGGCCACATCTGCACCAGTTGGCCTGCACCTCTCACTGAATGCAGATGTCTGCTTCATATCCATGGAAAGTAACCTCCAAAACTCGACTTGCCAATTTTGTTTCCATGCAGCTTTTGCACCACATCACACAGAACATTTCTGCTAAATAATTATTCTATTGTAAAAAGGGCGCAGAGCTACAACAGTGATTCAGTGTGATTTTTCATTAACTGATGCATCTTTGAACCTTCTTTTTTCATTCAAGGACCATTTGTTTTACTTGTCAAATGTTACACATCATACTTGAATTTTATGTCACTGTTTTCCTCCTGCCTTTTGATATTCTAGCTGGGTTTCTGATGAAACCCGCTGCTACTATTTATCTTTCTTGCTAATTGCACTCTCATTCTGCATGACTTTTATATGCTGATCAATGACCATTAAAAAACTACATAGCACACAGAAAGAATGGAAATATAAATTTCCAGCTGAACAGAGGCACAAGAAGAGTACTGCCAATCGTTGCCTGGCTTTTACTTTGAGGTTACAATTACTGAGAAGCCTACAGGAAAAATAGGAAGCACAAGATAGCTTATGTATTAGTGAATGCATCACCAGTTCCATACTATATTATAAAGAACAGTGCCAGATAATAAGATTCTATAAGGACAGAATAAAAACAATTCTCTCTTTGGCAGCATATACTGTTTACTACACATCACTCTTCCATGTCCTGACTAATCTGTTCCCATAGACTTTTTTTTTTTTAAAAACACAGCCAGTAACTTGGATTAACATTTTTTAAAACAGCACTTTGATTAAAAGAAGCATTAGCTGAGAAGGAAAGGGATGAAAAATTAGAGATCACACATTTCTACATATCAATTCAACAGGCATAAGTGAAGAAGAACGAAAAACCACAGGCAACCTTTTGTAATGAATCAGCACTATCCTGCCCATCCAGGCTGGGGAGATACTAGTGACACCTACCCAAGTGTATGCCAGACACTACTGGAGAGATAAATTCTTCCTCAACTGGCATTGTAATCTAAAAATGTAAAAGGACTCTGTTAAATTTATTTTATTCATTATAAGTGATTAGATGTTTTTATGAGACAAGGAGTGCCAAGAAGAAAGCTGCAGTTAGAGGCTGGAATTCCAGAAGACAAGACACCAAGGTCTACATAGCAAGACTCTAGGCTTACTTATAAATAAATCTGATTTTCCTGCCTGTGATGTACACAGGAACAGTTAAGAAGGTAACACATGCACCCTGCCTTGAAGTGCCACTACACACAAACAGACTGGTCCATGTCCTTCTTAATTCAAAAGCAGTTTTAAGAGCTCTTCTGAAGCCACTATATCCCACAGACAACTCCAACACAGCAGAAATAACCTCTACAATTGCAGTGTTACTACAGATGTTTTTGGCTAGGTACAGACACTTAAAGTGTATGAAGACGGAATCTGTTCTTTCCATTAAACTCTAAACATAGGAATCAATCCAGCCAGTTCAAGTGATAACATTAAACGAACAATACAAGGAAATATGACAGAGCTTAGTGAAGCAAGGAAAAAAGACCCCAATTTAGGAGCCATCATAGAGGAAAGGCACAAGACAAACCACTCCATCTATACAGCTGAGAGGTTTTTTTATTATTATTAAGTTAGTAATATAGAAACTCTTGTAATATATGTATTGAACCATTCAGTTACACACAGACACTTCCCTTTGGAAGCAAAGATCTGAGAAGTATTTATTGGCCACCCAGATCACATGCATCTGCTACTTACAAAATTAAACAGACCTTTCCTTTTTAAATCTGTATGTGTATCTAAACATCAGCATGTGGCATTGGACGGTATTTAAGGTTTTTTCCGTATGACACTAGTCTCACTCACTATGGTGCTGTCATAACATCAGCATATCATCTTTATTATGCCTATTTTCAGCTTTTTTAAAGCTAAAAATTATCACAATTACCCTTTCTAAAACCGCGTCAGTCAAGTTGCATACCTTTCTCTAAATCACTTTGATCTAGAAGACAGCAAACTGAGGTCACAGAATGCAACAGAAGAGTATTAAGCAAATATTGAGAAAACCTGGGGGGATTAGGATACCTAACATCTGTTCACGATGAGGAGAAGGATGAAGTTTGGACAGAGGATGGAGAATTTTTAAAGACACGCTAGTAGAAAGACAATATTGATGAACTGGGGAAGGTATTAATGGAGAAGAAAAAGCAGTGGCCACCAGACTCCAACACACACAGCTCTGAGCAAGACATAAGTGGAGCCAGACAACCAGTACAGGAGCAAAGAGAGTGGCAAATAAAAAGGACTCATCTAAACTCTGAAAATGAAGAGCTCTCTTTTTCACAGCTGGTGAAACTCAGGGCCAAAAATCACATCTATCACTTCAGCTGCAGATTTGCTGGATGTCAGCACCCTTCTCAGCAGTGCTGTAGCATCTGCAAAGATGGAGAGAGACAGCAGCAGAGAGCTAACCTGCATCCTAACCTGCGTGAGAGGAGAAGTTACCCAAGACAGCAGAGCTGCCCATGAAGCAGTCCAGGCCTCTCCTGCTCCTTCCTACCTCCTACCCATGCAGTCCTGCCCAATACCATGCACTGATTCTCACCCTCCTCAGACCCCTCACTGAGCCAATGCACTTCTCTAACCAAAAAGAAACCAATTCAGGGTTTTGTTCTTTGCTGGGCTAGCAAATCAAATCAGCTCTTGGCAGGCTGGCAAACCTAAGGCCAGGGTGAGCCAAGCCCAGGCAGCTGCTGGCAGGCCACGACTGACTCAATCCATCTCACCTACCTCTACCTAAAACGCCTGGAAAGCACAAAAAGCTACAAGTACCATTAGAGAGGTTAGTAAATGCAGTTTTGTCCTAATCAAATGCTAACAATCCTTCTACACAGATACAAAATGCTTAGATGAAAATTTTAAGTTCTGTATATACTTATGCAGTAGCTGGACAAAGGCCACAATGTGCTTCAGTGTAAAGCCAATTTAGTTCTCCGTGTTTAAAACACGCACATTTTATAGCATTGGAAAGGTTCAGGCCAGTCAAAATTTCCACAAGTTTTTCTCTGGCAGGATGAAAAAACAAACAAACTGATTTAGTCTAAAGGGAACTAAGAGTATAAACAGTACTTTGGTTTAGTTTGTTGGGTTTTTTGTGGTGTTGGGTTTTTTTGGGGGGGTGGGGACAGGCAGGAAGGGAAATACAACAGGGGGATGGGAATAAAGGGTTACAAAAATTACAAAATACTAAGGAAAAGAGAAGCAATAAGCCACTGTTAGAAACGTGAGCAGAGCTCATGTTGGAACAGACACTAATCTGATCTGCTTACTCTGCTCTTCTAGATCACACAACGAGGTTTGGACGGTTGATGTAAGAGGTTCCTGAAGCTTGAGGACTCTGGTTATAGGGGGGGAATAGTACCAAGTATCTAGGGCTTTTTCACCATCAGTAAGAACCAGGATGGCACCAGAGGACTAGAATGGAACAAATTCAATCCAGACCTTCCAAAGGATAACAAACATGAAGCAGCAAAGAGAAAGAGGGGAAGAAATCCAGAGAAATGACTCTCACGTGCTTTTAACTCTCAGCCTCTTGTAAAACTTTTGGAAAGCATCAGCTGTGGAGAGGACTAGAGTGAATACTGTTAGCTAACACTCCTGCCAAGTACTCATCTTCACTTCTAAGCACTTTCATATTTGCAGAAAAACATAAAACTTGACAAATTGGAGTGAGTTGAAGGAACCATAACAAGCTGTAAGGAAAGGCAGGATAATGTGCACACATCAATATGCACCATTCTGTGATTCTATGATCACACATGGAAGGCTCAGACAGCAGCTGTGGCAAATCTAACCATGAGGATGAAGATGCCACCTCTCTCTGAGGTACAGTCCACCCCTGCACTAGACATGAATGTCCCAAAGCAGAAGGAGCAGGACAAGGCTGCACCTCAGCCACCCCGCTACAGAGGCTGATTTATATGAGAAGTGTGCTTGGCTGATAATGTGCTGATCCTTTGTGCTTCCTTTTCCCTCCCCATGGACAACAGCAAAGTGGGTATGAATGTGTAGTCCTGCCAACTCACATAGCAGACCTGTATACCTTCAGTAAGGGAAAATCCTGTACACACAGCATAAATTGTCAATGAAATGGCATTTTCATTAATATATCAAAATTATCATAAACATTAAAGAAGAGAGCAAGTTTCTTGAGCCCACATAAAAAAAAAAAAAATAGCAATAAAGTAATACAACAAGGCAAGAGGACCAGGAAGACTGAAGGTCTAAACTGATGGGAAGCAGACAGTGGGCCAATATAGCTCAGATTTTTATATTTTGTGAAACGTCATCCGAGTTAATTTCCACAAGTCCATGGCAGATTTGTACAAAGCAAATACAACAATTACAAATATTTAAGTTCACAGAATCACAGAATGGGAGGGGTTGGAAGGGACCTCCGCAGATCATCTAGTCCAAGCTCCTTGCCAAAGCAGGTTCACCTACAGGAAGTTACATAGGAACATATCCAGGTAGGTTTTGAAAGTCTCCAGAGAAGGAGATTCCACAGCCTCTCTGGGCAGCCTGTTCCAGTGCTCCACCACCCTTAAGGTAAAGAAGTTTCTCCTAATGTTGAGCTGGAACTTCCTGTGTTCCAGTTTGTGCCCGCTGCCCCTTATCCTATCACTGGGCACCACTGAAAAGGGACTGGCCCCATCCTCTTGACACCTGCCATTCCGATATTTATAAACATCGATAAGATCCCCTCTCAGTCTTCTCCAGGCTAAACAGCCCCAGGTCTCTCAGCCTTTCCTTACAAGTGAGATGTTCCAGTCCCTGTTGTCTCCCGCAGTTATTCATCTAAATAACACCAAAACGATTTCTTGGCTAAAACCCCAAATTTTGAAAGTTATGATGAACCAGTGCCACAGACAGAAAGCATCCTCAGCACTTGCTCAGCAGAAAGCTTGAGCACACCAGGCACGGCAGTGGTGAAAGTCGACCTGCAAGGCAGCAGACACAATGCTCACAGCTGGCCATCACAGCAACAAATAGCAAATTTTCAAGTCATGCTACAGGAAGTGTAGCCCTGTTTCATGCAGCATTTGTTCCAAAATTTGTTTCTTGAGCAGGAGTCACCACAGACCACATGGGAGAGCTTTGTGAGAATACCTAGAACTGACAGATTTATCTTTTTCACAAATACGTTCTGTAGGAAAGAGAAGTCCACAGCAGAGAAGGAGGGATTTTTTTTAGAAAAGTTTTGAAGTCACCACCATCTTATGAGTCTTATGCAGTTTCTTATAGGAGAATATTGAAGATTTCTTGGAAAATCTTCTTTTTAAAGTCAGATTTCTTAATGAACTACCAAAACTCATGAACACCTGCCTCACTAACATAACACTCATGCTTCACATTATTCTGCACAGAACCTCATACACCCTTGAAATTTCACAAAAGTTTTCACAAAGAAAAACATACATTAGAAATCTGACACAAATCCAGAAATTTTTCATTAGGCTAATGGACCACCATTTTTGTGGAAGCAAAGAAATGCGACACCAAAAACTCTTAATAGAAAAACAGCTCAAGGTTGAAGGGCGGTAGTATGGATAGAGGTATTTGGTGTCTGCTTCTCTGCTTGTACCTAGCAGACTAAGCTTGGCTGCTCAGCCTCTAATGGAAACATTGCAACTGAAGGTGGTTTATTGATTCATGTTCAGACTCCTGTCTGCCGCTTCTGCTCACATCTGCAATATTCAGACAGCAAAGAAAGTATTCTTAAAAGGCAGTTCTTCTGTACCATTTGGCTGTCTTCTGGAATAAAAAAGGTAACATAGTAAATGATGGCTGCTTCATAAGCTCAGAAGTAGGGAGGCTCTAGGTGAGGTATGGTCAAGAAGATCAGCATTTGAGGCTCATGTCTAGTCCCCTGTACAGCAAGTGGAGAACAAGACAGAGGAGAAGCTCCTTAACTGGGCTTAATTTTTAAACACAGATTATTTTGTTTTCCTGTCCCTAAAGACACAGAAAATTAACCTCTTAAAACCTGCCTGCCCTCAAGGCAGAGTATCCATCATAGAAGAAAATTCATCACCTGTCATGAAAATTAAGATAGCCCACAAAGTTGCCCATCATGATCAGACTCTGAAAAGCTCTAAATCACACTGTTCTATCCCTTGACCCAGTTTCTATCCTATGGTCATGCAGATGGACAAAATACCCAGTTACGCAGAGCAATCCAGTACACTTAGTTGTTAACACCAAACTAGCTAGAACATGAAGCCAACATCAAATGTAAGGACCTAAGCAGTAAGTAGCACAAAGCTTTTCAAACTCAAACTACTCAATATACCAATAATGTAGCCTTTAAATCCAGAAAAAGAAAAAGAACATTTATGTTTGTACAGGACAAAAAACCCCACCTCTTGCAAGCCTATCAGTATAGCATTCAGAGCACCCGCATTCATTACTGCTTCTACCTTTAGGGCCATTCAGCTTCCAACTGGAGCTCATTTATCTTCATTGCGTTCAGGTCCTAAAGCTGTTTGCAATTCCGTGGCGCTAGCAGCTGTCCCAGATTCCAAGTCTTCTGCCAGATGTCAGCAAAGAGCAGTCCCATCCCGCACAAAGATGATGTATGCTATCTTTTTTCCTCAACCACACACCTGTCAGTAGATCTATCAACAAGTGCAGTAATAGATTTCGGTATGCTTTTGCAATTGCCTCTTTGAAAAAAATGCATCCCTTAAGCATAAATACAGATTGCTCTGTGAAGCAAGCCAGTCTAGTCTACAAACATTTTTTTCAAACCCACAAAATCAAAATTATTTTTGATGACTGTCAAAGATATTAAGCGAGACATTAAACACACTGATTCACTGCATGCTATGTTTTGTGGACATCTTGCAGTAGAAACTCATTGCAGGCAAGGAACTTTTTTTTTTTTCTTCTCTGCATCTCACACAAGCAAGGAAAGCCATCATACCTACGTAAGCAACTAAGCAAGTGAAGCCTTCGTATGCTCACCCTCTCAAAGGAACCCTTCATAAACCTCCTCATACAAGTTACTTTTGGGACTGGTTGTGACAACCTCTAAGGACTTTGCTATTTATTCTTCACTACCCCTTCACAGCAGCTTTCTGCTATGATCAACACTATTTACTTGAATCAGGAATGCCAAGATCCTATTCAAAGCAACACAGACAATTTTCAGGTTTTTTTCTCCAGGTTTTAAATCAGCCGACCTGAAGGCGCTGTACAAACAGGTAATTCTGGCTACTCCTGAAAGGAAAATTAGTGTTTCATCTGCTAAACCAGGGGGATTATTAGCTCCAATTACTCAGTGACTCTCCCCCAAAAACTGTGTTTTCCCTTCAAATCCAAAGGCACAGTCTGACCAAAATGAGGAGCTCCTGGAGCTACAAAACCCTTAATAGCCCAGAGGGAGATAACACAAATGCTTCATTTGTTATTAGACACATTAACATTTAGTTAAATATTGCCCACTTGCTTTGCATTTATTGTATCACCATTTAACTAGCATGTATGTGTTTATAACTTACTTGTACATGAAGTTCATCACAGTGTTTTTCTTTGAAAATTCTTTCCAGCCACTTTACTTTCCCAGTTGAGACCACATCTTTTCTATAAAATTTCTGCTTTATCTCATGGCAGGATATTTCTTTACTGTGAAACTCACAACCTGCTTTCTGAGATATTTTTCAACCTGTTGTCAAAACTGCCTGCATAAGAAACAATGCTTAGGAAGAAGTTGCAAGCTACTGGTATCATATACCTATATTCGATTTAACTGACACCCTTTCCACCCTGCATAACCTGTTTGTGCCAATTCCATCACTAAAACCTATGAAAATGTAAAACTTAACATGCTTGCACGTGTGAAAAAATGGAATTATAAAAAAAAAAAATCCACAGAGAAAAAAAGAATTAGGACTGAAATGGGCATGAAATTCATGTTGAAGACACCCAGCTAGTCCTTTACTGATGATAAAGGAAGCTGTGGAAGTGACAAAGGACACGTTACCATTTTACAAAGACCTAAAGCATTTTTAAAATGAGATATAAAAGCAGCATCATGTGGGCAAAAAGTTATTTCACAGCGAGGACAGAAAGACCGTGGAAGCTTTATTGCTACGTGGTAAATGCTAGGAACATATAAAGAGAGTTTAAGAAAACCTCTCCTTTTTCTGTTCCTAGCTAGCACAGTTTCTTGATCAATTGGATCATCACCTGAGCCCACAGTTTGTCACTGGAAAACACAAGCAAAGTGGGTAAGAACTTAAAGCACTTTGGTGCTTCAATAGTAGTACAAATCACTCCTGAAGCCATTAAAAGCATTTTCCAAACCCCTTTCATGCCATCACTCTGCATAAATAAAGCTGTTGCACCAGCTGGAGTGCTCTGGGCTCATTCACCCATACAACACCTCATGTGAAAGCCAAGCCGAATGTGCTTATAGTAGAAGAAAGTAATCTGATTTACTTCCAGATTTAACAGAATTCTGAAAGGGATCCAGCAATTCATACCCAGCCTCCAGTGTAACATAGACATTTTCCATGAAATAAAAACATGTCAAAAGAATAAATGACACATTACATTAATACTACTGTTCAGCGGTAGGGGGAAAATCTGATACAGTCCTGGTTCCGAGAAATAAAACAGCTCAGGGAAAATGCTATTTCTCTGAACCAAGTATGAGTATATAGTAGAGGTATTTACACTGTCTAAATGCAGGCTGGCTCCTCCAGAGAGTTGTCAGGCACAGGAGCCTAATTTGGGTGTTCAGTGGCCCTTCAGAGGAGCTTCTCCCTTCTTCAAGGCACAGAGCCCTAGCAGAAGATCAAAATGCTGCAGTCAGCATGCCAAGACCTCTTTTTCTCTCCTGTTGAGAGAGATGGGTTACAATTTGTTGAGTTGATGTTATGTGGCACGAGTACAGAGCAGAAGCTCATGAGCTTGCCACCACATATGCTGTGCTGCACAAAAGGGGTACCCTTATGGCCCAGTGGCTCAAAACCACAGAAGAACACAACATCAGTGTTCAGCATTATGCACCCGGGAAAAATGCCTATCCAAACATGTTAAATTCAAGCCATAATGGCCTTGACTAGTTTCCTTTTTGCCCAAAGCTTTTGATCAGACTCCCACAAAATGATTACACAGGTCTTCCACCAGGAAAAACATATTTATGGTCACAGTTGTATGCTTGGTATACAACCCACTATAAAAACAAAACAAAAAATCCTCCAGGCTTTGAATATTTAAACATCTGTTCTTAGAAGAGACTTTTTATCAAGCAGTTTTATGAACTTACATAATTGAATACGTAATTTATGGGGGTTTTTTACATCTTCCACCAGAAGACTTTATTATTCTTGACCAAGAAATACCACACTTGGTAATGACATACTTTCCAGTAGGAAATGCTTGTACCATTAAGAAAAGAAAAAAAAAAAACCATTGTATATACTGCTGTTTAGAAAACAACTCAACAGATTCCTTGGCATCCTGGCAGAGATATGGTCACGAAACATGTTTGTATAATATCCAAATTCAAATACACGCTAGTGTTTTAAAATTATGTCTTTATTATTCCTTCAAAAATGATTTTAAAAACAATAGCAAAACTTTCAAACCTGCTTAGGTTCATATCTCATTTATCCTTTTGTGACTACTTGAACCTCTAAAAGATCCCTGTAGAAACTCTACTGCTGCTGAACAGCACAGTCTAGACGCTGTCTGCCCCTGTTTCTCTGAGGACAGCTCTCCCAATCTTTCAAGATACAGAACTTCTCTGTCTTTAGATAAAAGGTAACACTGTCTTTACTCTGAGAACAGCTATCAGGGGTACTGTTAGATACAGATGTACTGCTGCCACAGCTAAGTTCTCAATTTATGTCTGCCTAAAATATCATATATGCTGCATGAAGACAGACTAGGGTTGGTTTTCATAGGAGACAGATTTAAACCAAGAAAAGCTCTATTAGCTGATATTGCAGAATAAGCTGCTTTTCTCACTGTAACTTACTCCATAGTGAAAACTGGCATAGTTACTCCAAAGCACAGCATTATTCATGCAAGCTTTAGAAGCTGCACCTAGAGAAGAGCTTGCCTGTTGAGCCACTCCATTGTCCTTTTAGCAACAAACCTGTTTCATCCAAGATTACATCCCTGTGGCTTCTTTTACATTTGAAAACTAATTACTTACCTGCTTAGAAGTGTGAGAAAGCATTATCTGTGGGATCTGTACTTGTACTACACTAAAAGGGACAGTGGAAAGCATCAATTCTCTTACTCTGTTCTCTTCCTGCCAGCATTTGCCAGGAAAGAAAGCAGGAATACCACCAAAGCAGCCCCCCTTGGTCTGCATGGATCTCCTCAAAATACCATTGGAAAAAACCCTCCAGAACAACCTTTACAATCCAAGCAGGATGGAGAGGCATAAGACTCAGATTCTTTTTGAAAATTAAGATATCAAGAGGTAGAAGTTGTCAGTGAAGATCAAGCAGAAAGAGGAGCATAGTAAATAACACATTTCAAATCATTCAAAGTGAATGCTGCCTGAAAGACTTTGACAGGTCCTCTCACTGAATACAAGGCTCCCAACAAAGCAGCACCGCAGAGCACACTGCTGTGCCAAGCAGACAGGGACACTGGGTGTTAGATTGCTCTTCCCTGGGAGAACATCCTATACTCCTCATATTCCCTCTTGGCGCCTGAGTCTCAGGTAACTTTAGATTATGCTGAATACGGAAAGCAGCTTTTATACCCATATCCGATAGTGGTACACAGCATACTCGCGTCAGGCAAAGACCTCTAAAGGTTAAGTAACCAGTATCTCCCAGGAGTTCTTCCTTGCTGAGCTTGCCCGAACTTTGACCATTTTCCAAATGGCAACCCAATGTCTCCCCACAGGGCAGGTAAACATGTGCCAGCCTGGGAAGACAGGAGCCCAAGAGACCTTGCACTTCCGTGGCTGCCCCAAATGGACCAGGTCCAGGCCCAAGGAGCAGGGGGATCCCATCTTATCTACAGTGGCTGTGGCAGGGCTGTGGGCACTCAGCAGTGAGGGAGTGGAAGGCATGCATCTGGAATGTGGCAGGGATGAGGCAGACCCGAGGGAGGTGAAGGAGCAGACTGGGGAGATGGGCCCAAAATAGGAGGGAGAGAGAGTGAAATTGGGCAGGGAAGGGAGCCAGGGACTCTGAGGCAACGCAAAAAAGCAAACAGGAAAAGCAAAAAAGGTTAATACATGGTAAAGAAAAACTGGACAAGGATGGGGAACTGGGGGCAAGACAGGCAAGGTGTCTGGTCTCAGACAATGAGTCTGGAAGGGAGGAGAAACCACAGATGAAAGAGAAAAGAATCAGACACCAAGAACTGGAGACAGGTCCCAAAAAGTACAAAAGGATTGTGAGGAAGAACAAGACAAATGAGAAAAAAAAGAAGTGATATTTGACAGAGAACTAGGTCCATCCCCTTCCAGAGCTGGGACCTGAAACCAACAGTCCTGTCCTGCACATGCACGACAATCCGGGGGCCTTCCTCTCTCATGGCGAAGAGTTGCAGAGAGGAGCAGACAGTCCCTGCCCCTGCCACCCACATCTCACCCCAGTGCCAGAAATCTCCAGTGAGGGTGTAAAATTCACAGCTGCTACAGCAGATTTCATTTTCAAAAGGAACAGATTTTCATTTTTTCCTCTAATTAAGGAAAAATTGCACACCTTACAGAGAGGGTTAAGAATCAGGAACTGTTCACGTTTAAGCATGCTATCAAACCACACGTTACCCATTCTTGTTCTTGCACACCACAACCTTCACCAATTTCCCTCCTTGGCCCTGCCAAAGACCGCTCTGCCTCTATCACCACACCAGGGAGCACAGCCAGTTACTGGGAAGGCACTCAGGATTTATTTCTTCCACCTTGTTCTATCCTTAAGCTTATTAAATACTTGTACTCTGCTGTTAAGACATCTTTCTGCATTTTCTGTAAAGCGGGCTGATTTACTCTCTCAAAAAGCACTTACTCTAACTTCACAATACCCTTGTGAGAGGAGGCGGCATTAGATTATCCTTACCTCCTATATGGGGAACTACAGACAGAAAACCCATGTCCTCAAGACATGTAGATAGCGGCTTCACTGGGAGTTTGTAGTCTAAATTCATCTACTGATCTAGGTCAAACAAGCTGAAGTCCAAAACAAACCCACTGATTCTGTATTCTCAAAATGAGACTCTTAGGGCCAAATCACTCCTCAAGCATTCCACATCCCACAGCCTTCTCTACACATGATTACAGATCCTTTTACTACAGGCTGCATCCAGGAGCAAGAGGCTTTCTGAAAATTGTATCATAGAACTCAAGTTTATCAAGACTTTAACCATTTTCTGTGTATTTAAGTCATTTCCTAATAACCCAGGGAACACTGTCAAGAATGGAATCCAGTTCCTTAAAAGCAGGAGGCCATCAGCTCTCTTCAGCCACCCTCCTCTTCCAAAACCTGCAAAAGGCAAGGAACGAGACCTTTCTGACAGACAATGTAATACACAACAGTGCGTTGCCATACCCAGCAAACAAGATGGAGACTGTGAGATAGGAAAAATGTAACTAAATAATTAAAGATTGTGTCATAAGTCACAGAAAGGGAGAATTATACCTTTTCTATATACTATTATATAGTATAGTATTATACTATGGGCTTTTGAATTGTGACATTAATCACGATCTTTAAATGACATCTCATCTATAATAATATGGGTGCAGTCCTGTGAGTACTGCTCTGGAGTACTGCTCCAGCTCTGGATCCCCCAACACAAGAAGGACGTGGACCTGTTGGATCAGGTCCAGAGGAGAGCCACAAAGATGATCAGAGAGCTAGAACGCCTCTCCTGTGAAGATAAGCTGAAAGAGTTGGGGTTGTTCAGCTTGGAGAAGAGAAGGCTCCATGGAGACCTTATTGCAGCCTTCCAGCATCTGAAGGGGGCCTACAAGAAAGCTGGGGAGAGACTTTTTACAAGGGCTTGTAGTGATAGGACAAGGGGTAACGGCTTCAAACTGGAAGAGGGTACATCTAGGGTACAAATTAGATTAGAAATTAGGAGAAAGTGCTTCACTATGAGGGTGGTAAGAAACTGGAACAGATTGCCTAGGGAAGCTGTGGATGCTCCATCACTGGATGTGTTTAAGGCCAGGTTGGATGGGGCCTTGCAACCCCTGGTGTAGTGGGAGGTGTCCCTGCCCATGGCAGGGGCTACTGGAACTAGATAATCTTTAAGATCCCTTCTAACCCAAACCATTCTATGATTCTATGATATTTGAAGTATTGAGATGCATTGACTTCTTGAGTGAACTTTAAAGAAAATAAATAGCATGACGGGAACTACCTCAAGAGCCCAGAAAACAGTATCCTTAATTTTCATACCTCCTGAATATGAATATTCCAGTTCCTACAAGGTCTACAAGTGAAGCATCTGCCTTTAAGTAACACTTCATTATCCAGACAAAACAAACAGCATAGGAATTTGATGCTTTTGGCATTGCTTTCACCTCGCCCCCAACTTCTCTACTCCTGTAGATGCACACAGAAACCCAAGAACTCCTCCATGTATACATCCCCCATCTCTGCTTCTAGCCATCCAGCCACCCCCAGATAGATACACACCAGTCTCGGAGGCGGTGAGCACTCATGCAAAGCTCTGGGCGTACTTCAGGAGCGTGCACACACAGGGACATTCCCATGGGAGTCATGCTGGTGCCTAGTGAGTGGAGCAAGGAAGCAGCTGCAAGGGTTAGAGGGATCAAAAATTGATGTAAAATGACAGCATTTGAAACAAGCGTTGGATAGATGGGAGGGGAAAGAGGTGATCAGCTACTGTGCGTTGATGTAATATTATGCAGGTTGATCTACTTTATGTAAATTAATGCATAGAATATTTCCAGGGGCTTAAATCATTACAGCAGAAGGAAGGTTCACATGAAAAACATGTAAACATCTGCCAGGTATGGAAAATTTTCCCCTCTAGCATCAGACAGGATTATATTTTCATAGGGTCACTAAAATAGCCAGGCTCTGCAATCTGGGCTGGCCTGCATGAAGCAGTCTGCACTTCTCCTCAGGGAGCAAATGACCAGACACAGATGGTAGTCATCCTCTCACCCCTGGGGGCCTCTAGGAATTCCTTCAGCTTCAGTGTGGATTGGGAAATTGAAAAAAAAAAAAAAAATCACTCAATGTGAAAATACTGCATTGCTACTCCCTTACAGCCAGGAAATGCTGTATTTTTGGGAAATCCCAGTGTGCATCCCTCAAAAGGATGGCAAACTCACTTCTACTCCGAGAGGAACAACAACAACAGAACAGCCATGCTAACCTGCCGGTGCCAGTGCCCCTGCCCCAAATACTCTGCCTGATACGGGTGATGAACAGGCCAAGGCAGGTCCCTGCCTCTGTGGAAGGCTGAGAGGTCACATTTCCCTCATCTGTACTTGGGGGCTGCTCTTCTCCTGCTCTCCAGCGGCCAAAGTCAGGCACATAAATACTGCAGAACATCACACAGACGAGCAGGAAAGCGTGGGCACATGTTGCAGCTACCAAATGCAATGCAGCCCACAAGCATCAGAAAAGACTTCATAGCAAAACATCAAAAATTTAACTGCCAGGCTGTATCTAACACACTCTCTCTCTCTCTGTTCTGGCTAAGGTTTCATTTCTTCTGAATAGCAGTCCTCCCCTAAGCTGTCCGATCCACAGTCCTATCTATCCTGTACCATCTTCTTCTTAAACACAAGAATTTTGAAGCCATAACTGATCAGTTCAGAAACATGGGGAAATTTTTAAGTACTTACAATTAGTAAATGAGCCCCAAAGCGAAGGAAATAGCAACACTCTGCAGCCATTCACTAACGTATTTGCACCCTGACATCACATCAGCCCTTCTCCATTTAGTCACCAGAGAAAGGTTAGGGCACCCTGACCAAAAAGACTGCAGCAGGAAGAAAAAGAAAGGCCCAGTACCAGTAGCAACACTTACGAATCAATAAACTTAGCGCAGCTTCTCCTCGGCAGTCAAAGTCTTGGTCATGAACAATGGATCGGCAGAACCGACACCTTGTTGGCCATGCAGCCTGCTAAGAGACCACACGGGAATTTTCCCTCTTTGCAATTCAAGCCGGAATGCTATCCCTTTGCTCCAAAACCTGTCACTAAAAGATATGAGTTGATAAGTCTGCCGCAGGGCTATTTACTTGCTCTCCAACATAAATAGGCACGCTGCGAGCCTCGGGAGTTGCACGCTGAACACAGGCCCTGTAACACAGTATGTTCCCTCTTAGCTTTTGGCCCATCAGTTCAACAGGAAGCAATGCAGGAAATCCAAGGCATCGGTGTGATTCCAATCCATGCCCTTCCTGTCTGGGGAGAGAGATGTAAAAGCAACCAGGACTCCTGCTAATAGAAACAGTCAACACCTCTGTTGAAGGCGAGGGGGAGGGAAATTCAACTACCCAACCCAAAGCTAAACATAGCTTAGCCAGTACACATCAGAAGAGGCCGTATTAACCGTCAAGCAGCGTTCCACCTCCATTTTTCTGACGTACACAGACAAACAACGCTGCAATTGGGAGGGAGAGAAGCCGTGCCCAAGCAAGCTTTAAGCAAGCCGGCCAAGGCTGCGTAGCTGTCATGCTGTCTCAGCGAGGGTACCGAGCAGGGGTAGCAGCGGTCACCCAGTTTGCCTCCCCTAGCTCCTTGCTGCTGCAGCCTAACCACCATCATACACAAAGCAGCATTTAAAACTTAGCCTGTTATGGTTTCAGCCATGATCCTTAACCTCTTTGCAACATCCTCGTTGAGGGGCTGCAGGACAGAGTCACCCACTCATTAGAGCGGCCAGCCTGACTCTGGAAGAGAAGCCTGTTCAGGCAGCAGCGCAGGCTGCCAGAGGCACGTTGTTATGTGCTCGGTACATTTCCACTGCTGAGCACAAGGCAATGTCAAGGTTATCATTTTCAAAGGTATCCCCAGGATGGCTCCTTACACAGCTCAGACTATTTCACCAGTTTGTAATAAGCTACAGCCTACTGGAGCAGCACTACTGAAGTGTAAAGATACAGGAGCACAAGGTAATAGCCTTGGCACACAACCAGGGAAGTCACTCCCCAATGTACTTAAGAGGAAAGTTCATGGTAGTATCTAACAAAACATCAAACAAATTTGCTTGACCCATCAGTCAGTAAATCTATAACAACAAAAACATACAAACAAAAAAGGAAATTCCAATTCGTTAGAGAGCTGGGGGAAGGAGAGAAGGGAAGAGAATATTCTTTCCTGTATCTATTTTTAGGCTACGTAAGGCTGCCTGAAACCATGGCAATGAACCTGCTATAAATCCCCTCACCAGCTCGATGTTTTGTTTCCTTACAGACAAGGATAAGTGAGTGCACGCTACATACTAAATGGTCTAAACCAGAAATTAATCAACTAGCAGGCTACTGGAAATGGGTTTGTCAGTTATTAAAAGTATTGGTTAAGAAAGGCAGGAGTAAACTGATCAGAGAGACCCACTGCTCACTAAGTCAGAAACCCTTTACAGCCCTAATAAACAGCACCGAAGTAGGATCAGCTGCCAGGCTGTACCCCTCCACCACCACCACCACCTGCTTTCTGGGTGGATTTTGACATAAACAGTTGCACCCTCAGTGCCCAGATTAATTCTTGAGGCTGAGGTGCCCACGATCTGGCTGCAGAGGCCCATATCCTCACCTCACATTTGCCAAGCTGCTCTGGAGATGGCCCAGCACTGGGGTCCAGGCTCGAAGGAACAGGTGACCGGGCAGCGCTGAGAGAGCGGGTACCAGGCACCCAAAGGCTGTGATCACTCACCCCATTGCTTTGGGTAACTGTACACAAAGACTACACAGAATCTGCAAGCCTTCCTACACCAAGGTATAGTTTCTGGAAAAGAAAGGTGGGCTGGCACTTACTGAAATGCAAATATTATTGCATGCAATGAACAACAACAACATGTCCGATCAAGTTTTTACAGCCACTATACAGCAACACTCAATAGAACTGCCATCAAATAAAGAAAATATGGCAGGGTCTGGTCCACAACTCCTCCTGGGCTGATGGGGAGCATCCCCTCAGTCTTCCCTCAGGATTCCAAGTAAAATCCTGGGTTTGTATTCTGATCAGTTTAAAAGGGGAAGACACCACTTTCACATTATCCTGCCTTATGACTTAAATATGGGGTTAGCCCACACTATTCAATATTGTGTGAAGAATGAGAGCAACCATCTGGTAAAACTGTGGCTCAAAGATATTGATTCCTCTATATCTAACTTTTCTAGTGCTTTTTATTAAAAAGAGGATAAGGGGGAGAAGGGAAGCAGCAGATTTTTAATATTATTTTTATGTATACTCTCCTGACTAAAACAACAAAACAGGAAAGGTGGAAAAAAAATACTTTTTTTTCTTTTGCCATTTAAATGAGACTAAAATCTATCCACAGCTGAAAAATTAGAGATTTCAATGTAAGCATCAACAATTTTAAAGAAATATTTCAGATAACTTCCATTAACACCTTTACACCTGCTGCTGACATAACTTATTCCACATTCTTATACATGGTTGAAGGTATCAAATTCATCCTGGTTTTTAATCCTCTGCCAAGCACACTAGATTGGCTGTCAGTCTGTGCTGCTTTGGAGAACCGAAACATCCTACAAAGCTCAGCTTTGCCTTCACTACAGCTTTGCTTGGTATGTGGGGGAGGAAAAGATAAAACATACCTCTCTCTCAAGACAGATAATTAGATATCCAGCTCCTTAAAAGATAGACACCCCAATTATAGCTTAATTCTACATGCTATGAAGTTTTTTACACTTGCATGTATCAGGAAGAAGGGGAGAGGAATATCTGTAAGTCTATAAAAGTGTTACTCAGCAACATTACAAGAAAAATAAACAGGCAAACACGTAAGGGCAAGAATTTTGCAAACATTAGAAAATGCAAGATTTCTTCTCTGCATGGACCACAGAGGACAGGTAGCCTTGTTTGCTCAGCACAGTTACAGCACACGCATCACCCAGGCAGTATCAGCTTCCCAGCATTGCTAAGCAACACCACACCACATTACCTCAACTAATTCAAGGGAGGGAAGTTGATTCAGAAGCCACTGAAAAAGGCAGAAACTAGATAAAAATGGTTGCGCAAACCTCACACACACAAGCCAGGATCCTGTGCAGTCAGAGTAAAAAGCAATTAAGAGAAACTGTGGGACACACACACACAAACTGAAGCAGAATAAAAAAATAGCCGCATACATGAACACAGAAGAAAGGGGAAAATGAAGCAGGTAAGAGAGGAAGAAAACAGCACTGCTGTCTCCCCTCAGGTATTCTGAGAGTAGAACAACCAATTCCGTCTTTCTTTCCTGGGAGTAAGAACCAGAAAAACAGACAGAAAGCCTTGGGAGACATGGGAGCATAAGTCTGATCCACATCACAAACAGAGCTTGCACACAGTTGAGGATCTTTGTTACAAATCTTGACGATCAATGGCAGGGATGATTATGAAACACTGAATTTTGAGCTGCTTCAAAACCAAAATGCATATTTACTCTTCTGAACAATAAACACCTTCCCCTTTATTCTGATCCTAAATCCTATGAATGTCTTACACATTTGCATTAAAATCTCGTTATTAATATAATCCAAACCAAAACAGTACACATTAGTTTACTAAATAAATCCATTAGCTATGCAAAAATTTGAAAAAGCTCATCTGTACAAGTTTATTTTAATTGAAATCGAGATTTGTTCTGAGCGGTAAGAACCGGAGACAACTACATTCAACTACACCTTCCATGCAAATAGTTAATGCAATAAAAGTCAGTTTATATGTAAATATAATTGTTGTCATGGCTTTATATGTAAATGTAATTATTCTCATGGCTTCTGGACCTGCTTAAGCCAACATAAAGTAGGACTGAGACAGAAAGAGGTGCTTCCCCATGGCCGCATATTCCTTCCATCCAGAGGCCTCCTCCTTTCCAGATCCCATTCCACATGTAGTAAGCACTTGGGGCAGCAACCCAGCAGAAGGAAGGTCTGCTCACCTACTCATCAGGGCAATGGAGGTAAATTGTCCACCACTTCCCTGAAGCTCAGGAAAATGCAAGATGGGTACAGGACCAAGAAGACAGTACAGGAGCAAGAAGACTGCAGAAAACACCGCACCTCTAGATCAGACTCTAGGACCAACAGCAGGCTACTGGAATTAGATGCTATTCACTAGGAATTTTAAAGGCTCTCCAACATAAAACCACAGAGGTATTAACCATGCTGCCTAGCTGCCCTCCAAGACAAACTTAACAAACAAGTTATAAAAAGCTGAGGATGTGCTACCAATTTCAGTAGAAGGGCTCCAGGGAACTACAGGCTGGTAGCTATAGGCTCACTCCTACACCGAGAAAATGGATACAAATTGTAAGAACAGATTAGCAGGTATGCAAATAAACATGATCTAGGAGTGCCATCACGGCATGGCTTCTTTTACTACAAACTTCCCATGTCATGTATGGATAAGTGTGGTATGTATCATATATAGTGTGTGCTTGGATCCCTAACAAACTTTTGTCAAAGTCTCTCATCACAGGCTTTTAAAGAAATTGAACTGTCATGGCATAAGATGGAAGGTCTTTCTCTGAATTAACAACTAGTTAGACGAGAAGAAACAGCACAGGAATAAATAGCCAATTTTCACAATGACTCTGGTTTTGCATTTGTGCCACTCAATATATTCATTATTTATGTGGAAAACGGAGCAAGCAGCAAGATGATAAAGTTTTTTGGTGATTACAGAATCAGGAGAACAAACAGTGAAGAGCTTCAGATAGACTTGTCAGGTATTTATACACACACAACACAAAGTAATAGCCAATATAGTGAATGGAAACCCTGGAGCCACTGCAGTTTAATTAAAGCGAGGAACCACTCACTCACAGACAGCCAAGCTCAGTGCCGGTTGGGAGAGCAAAGGGAATGTCAGAAGTGAGCAGTTCAGGGATACCCAACACAACAGGGAATACGACTGCACCATGGCAAATCCTCGGTGCTCTCTGCAGTTTTCAGAGAAGGATATGGCAGAACAAGAAGAGGTTCAAAGAAGGGGTGACAACAATGGTAGTTCTGGAGCGGCTTTAACCTAAGGAGAACTACACAAACAAGCACTTTTAGATTAGAAGGGGAGATGGATAAGATGACAGACACAAAACCATGAATGGTATTACAGAGAAAGCAAATGGGAAACCATGTCTTGGAATAAATGAGTAAGGCAGTATAAAAAAAAGTTTATCAGGGAACTTGTTTAAAAACAAGAGGAAAAGGAGGTACTTTTTCCATACCTAAATTAATTGCAGAACCCATTGTCACAGGAAGTTGTGAAGGCAAAAATTGAGAACAGATTAACACATGACGTATTCATAAAAGAAAGTCTGTCAAGGACTGTTAAACAAAGGCGCAGACATTATTTTCTTGCTCAAAGTCCTTAAACTGTAGCCTGCCAAAAGCTGGGAGGGATCTCTGTCTTTACCAACCCTTTTCCCCCCCCCTAAGCATTACTATTGGCCATTATTAGAAGTAGGATGCTGGGCTAAACCACACCTCTGGCTGGAAATACCACAGCTAAATCCCACGTTGCAGGCCCAAGAATCTTCAGCAAGGTGTACACTACTGGGAAGCCCCATCTTTTGATGTCCATCCCCTAAAGCACTACCTCTTCCACTCTCTTCTTGAGGGTTGCCCCAGCCTGTGAGGAAACATCCATAAGCAGCGCCTGCTGAAGCCACAAGACAAACAAATATTTTCTTCCTATTGGACAGCTGCACTTGATTCAACATGTTCCTCTTACATGAACAGAGCTGCACAACATGTTTCTAGACTGGGTTAGGTATTGCCAAACTATAATTTTGCCTACGTTAAACGATCAGATTTACCTACTTCTGTTTTGTGGCCTCGTACATTAGAGCTCATTAGAGCTGAGTTATACAAGAAGAGCTCCTGTCCCCCACTTTAGGTGGCTGAGCTCAATTACAGTGCTGTGCTAGTGAATTTGAGAGTCATTTGAGAAGTTGCACAGTTTCTGAAAGTCAGTAGCAGAAGGGGATGAGGAAGAAGAAGGAGGAAGAAGAAAGAGGCCGCTCTACTTCTGCAGGGATGCAGAAGCTAATCAGCAAGGGAAGGCACTATAGACAGCATTAAAGCTTGTTCTGCCTTCATGCCTCCTGCCATGCAGCTCTCCTCCCAAGAACCTCCTAAAATGGCTGGCAGGCAAACTATGAATGTGGGAGATGTCAAGAAAATGGCCTCTTGATGAGATTTATGAGGCATTAACAGATTTATGCAGCCACTCATAAGGTGAGATACACGTCCACTTGCACAGCCTTACCATCATATTATAAACAGTTATATTTTGTGCCTAGCAGTTAACCTGTTGGATTTCTCACCTGTTGTTAAAAAGATGCTTAAAGTGGCTTAAAGAAAGTATATAAACTTTAGTTCCCTTTCAGAAATACTAAGTGAGCTTCCAACGAGAAGTGAATTTGCATTTCTCAGTATCACCCATTTTTAGCTCAAGTACTTAGAAAATACGTGGAGCTTAGGTACTTTTATTTCTCTTGGGAGAAAACGATCAAGCCAAAACCCAGAGAAAATCCCTGGGAAGTAGGAATCAGTCATGCAGAAAATTCCAACTTGAAATCTCTTTCCAGACAGCTGCCCGCTCAACAAGATCTCTCTTGTCTCATATACTCTCTCCCTGCTTGCACACACCACCTCTTACACTTTTCTGTTACCTTCTGCACACATACACACACAGTTTCACAAGGAAAACCGCAAACCAACCTAAAAAACAATCTGTTCTAACACTGCATTGAGCTCAGCTGCCATCTCAGTTGCCTCGTAACTTCTACAGTGAGTGGTGGCTTTCCTGTTCTGTACAAATCACCCAAAGCCACAGAGGCTGGCGAGGAACACCTTCATCCACTGTCCAGGCTCTCAGCTGTACAACACTGACCACACGAAGCTCCACATAAACCCAGAATTGGTTCCTGCTGGCTCATATGATAGACTTGCGATAGAACAGCTGCCCACATTTTCCTTCCTGCACTAAAGATAACACACTAACAATAACTCTTATCATGATATGAAATACATCTGAGCAGCTTGTTAAACAACAAAGCTTAGTCACTGATGTGCCTTATGCTGTTGTGTGAAGAGGTCAACACTTCCTTGAGAAATCAGCACCGCTTGTCAGATGGCAGTAAGTCTGCTAGTGCTTATTTTGTCATGTTCTTGGGCTTAACTTGTCTCAGCTCAGTGATTATCCCACAAATTTCAATACTGGCACTAAGATGACTGATCTGGTGACACACCCTTACTTCTCCACTGTGATTTCAAGACAGCACCACTGATCTCACCAAAGTGCAACTCCAACCAGAGCATAGAATTCATATAACTGCTGCCCTACCTCTTCTGATAATTCTGTGTTCCACAATGTTCTGCCTTACCTACATTTTCTGCAAAACAGTAGAAGCACTTGGTCTACAGCTCTAGTCTAGGTCTTTGGTACCTCACTTCTCTTTGTGTGCTTCTGAGCTCCCACAAATTCTGAGACTGTTCCTTAAATAAAGCACTATTGCTCTGTTTTCAAATAGACAAAATAAGGCAGGACTCCATGAATGTTTCACTGGTACTACTATGTAACTTATCAGTGCTACATCGGCCATTAGAAATCCTGACCTGTACTTTCCTATAAACACCCAGAATCATGTTGATTCAGTCACTGGATGCACCACTGCGCATTTTTATGGGAAGCACAACAGATTCAGGAAAACCAGACCTCATTACAGTTTAGCCCAAATGGAAGGTATTTGAAAACTATCTTACAAAAGGAAGAGGCTGTTTTTTCCCTCTCAGATCAGAGGTTGGTATTACCTTGTTCCATGCTTTTATGCTTTCAGCACTAACTCTTCCCCTTTTGTACTAAACATATAGGCAGAAATCTGCCTTAACAACTTCCTCTGTGTTACAGATACTTTGAAGTTAATGTTAAGATATATTTGTCCGTCCTAGGTTTTTTCAGCTCCTGAAATTCCTTTCATGTTTCCAGCTTCAGCAGTTTATGGTCCTGGTATTTTTCAGACAAACTCTATGAAGCGATGGAAACAATGCCGCACCAAGTTTCACAGCTTTCTGCAAGACCTGCTCACCAGCAGGAAACCTTGCCAAAATAGCCTGCACTTTGCCCAATATCAGACATTCTTGGCATGTTCTTTTTAACGTACTACTGCCTGGAAGGAGTATTTTGGGGGTACTGCAGCTCCTGCCCTCATTCGTTTCTATATACCGCCTCTAGATGTTGCTCCTCTAAACTGCCAGGTGCTTCATAGAGCTCACCTACAAAGGTGTCGGAAATCCCCCAGCCTTTCCTGTATTCACGTTCAATGTGCAAGCCGAACTGCTGTAGCAAAGACTGTTTTCCAGGGAAATCTACTAAACCTTTTGGTAATAGTGATACAACACTCACTGTCATAAAAAGATGTGATTTTTCATGTGCTGCTTTGTGTCGTTCAGGAATCATCCAGAGTCAAGGCCTCAGACAAGGAAGCCAACCACCCCCAGTTCTCCAACTGCTCAGCACAAGCCTCTGTGTTCAAGCCCACTGTCTCACCTAGACAAAAGGGTATTTAACTGCTCCCTCACTTAACCCAAATGCAAAGCTATTGTCATTTCAGTTGTCCTTGGGAAGGTCTGTAGCTACCCACAAATCAAAGATGAAAATTTTGGGAACTGCTGCCACCAGTGTGACTACCCCTTCCAGATCCAGCTGCAGAAAGAGGAAGTGGTTAAGTTTTCATAATGTTAAAAAGAGGACAGCAGGCATGCCTACGCAAAGTAGCCCATTTCTGGTATCAAGCAGTATCCAGGTAGCATCCAAGCAAAAACTGTAAAAGTCTCAATAATGTAAAATTAAGGCTTGGATGTAACTGCAAGGGAAGCAGTTGGGCAAAGGGAGGAGAAGGGCATGAAAAAACACTGCAAAGCCCCATCACATCACCAAGAACATTTCTTTATCCTCCAACTTCACCTGCAGGCAAAAGAGTCTTAGACTACAAACAAAATTGGAGCCTGAATACTGGACTGAGCTCCTGATCACTCTGAAATTAAAGTTTAAGTCTAGCTCCTTTCAATTTCTTTTAAGCATACATGAGACTGCTCAAGTTTTCAGTCTTGCCTTGCTGAAGCCAAGACCTTCTAATATTAGAGGGCACTGTAGCTCTAGACTCCAGGCATCCTTTAATCAAGCTTACAGAAAAAGTCTTCCCAGTCTCTGCAAAGGAAAAGAAGGCTCAGAAACACAAAGGTGTCTGCTGTTGCTTATGTAAATGATATTATGCTCTAACAGGTTTTTAAATAAACTGTTTGCTCCCTTCCTCAAAAAAGCTGAGGTTATCACAGCAAGGAGACAAGAGGAAAATAAACATGCCTACAACAGCGTACAGTTTCCAGGAATTGTGCTTGGGAGGATCTGCTTATAGGTTATTTCATTCTTCCCCCAACATGTGAAATGGCAGAAAATTCAGGTCCACATGTGTAGGGGACAGAAAACTCCTCTGAATACACAAGCATCCATGCACAAAGTAGTCTGCTTCGGAAAATGAGGTGAAAATCTCTCAGAGACAAGCACACAAAGTGTATCTGAGGCCCACACATCTCAAAGGATGTTTAACTTTCCAGACCAGGGCTAGTAGCAGTAGTATCATGACCTTGCTTGGAAAGAAACGGCTATTTTTCTGCAGCAAATTACAAGTAATAGCCAAAGAATCCCAACAAAACCAAGCTTTCTATGCATCTGTCCTTCATAATTTAAGAAAGACAGAGTTACGTTGTTCTACACGTTGGCACTGTTCCTCTGACTCACCTCCATGGCTTAATACATGCTCTACTAGTGCGTGAAACTTGAGGAAGTAAAAAAAACAAGAACAAAACAACTGAAAACCCCCCCAAAAACCCAGCAGACAACTATTTTTGAAGCATTTTTTGATAAATTTTATGATCCAAATGAAAGAAAAACAGATGGCTTAAGTCATTATTGAAAAGTAATCACATTAATAAGGACAAAAGCTTACACTAAAATTTCTTTTGTCTTGTTCTTCTAGAAGTTCATTTCTATCAGTTGTTACCTCTCAAAGATTCATTTGCAATTAAATATAGTTTGTACATTTACTTTGGTACCTCTTTTTCCATAACCAGCAGGGCACACAATATTTGCACACTTTTCTATGTATTATATAGTCTTCTTTACCTTTATTGCTTTTACACCTGCTGTCTTCAAAATTAGCAGTGGATTTGTTTCTATATACTGAGATGCCAGTTTTACTATGGCTTTCCATACGCTGCATTTGGAAGCAAGTACACTTTTCTACCTCAAACGACTGCTATTTCAAACAGAATGATTTATTATGCAATGGAGAGATTAAGATTTGGTGACCATAATTAATTTTTCAATTCACTAACAGTCAAATTTACTGAAATACCAAGAAAATCTGTTAGGTATCAAAAAACCGCTAAGCCTATGAGATACCTAATTTGCACGACGCTTTCAGTTAGATACCTGGAGCTCTTTGTGTGCTTCAAGTTTTAATGCACATAATCCTAATTTTCTCCCATCTGATTATTTTCTTTATAGATTAAAAGGGACAAAGGAACAATAAAAAGTTTTCCTACTTTCTAAGATCCCAGATGAGTTCTCAGTTTTCACTTTTTTCAAAAAGAATAAAGATGCTGCTGCATCTGGTAGCTAAATTGAAAGCAAATACATAACACAAAAGCTTCTCTGCTTCTCAAAAAATGAAAAGTACTTACACTTGGAAAAATATAAAAAGCAGAACTTTCTCCAGTATAAAGACACTAAAACGAGGATCTAAAAAAATTTAAAGGTTAGCTCCCCTTCCGTTGCTTTATACATTTTAAATGACTGTACACAATAAATAACAATACAAAAGCTACATAATTTGACAAGTCACTGATA
Source organism: Coracias cyanogaster (assembly GCA_033124195.1). Taxonomy (NCBI): domain Eukaryota; kingdom Metazoa; phylum Chordata; class Aves; order Coraciiformes; family Coraciidae; genus Coracias; species Coracias cyanogaster. The sequence continues at coordinate 15,694 of JAVSBS010020323.1, read as the reverse complement.
CTAATTGTTCTATTTAATTGAAACTATAAAGTACAGGCAAGGCCTTCCAAGAAGGTTCAAATTTAACTTGCTGGATTTATTCTGAGCAGGAAGGGTGTTTTTTTTTAAATACATTTATATTTTTTTTAAATCCATCTTGGTGTCAACCTGCTTATCATCCACAGCTTTGCTACTTCACAAGGTCTGTATTAAACATTGCAGCCATCTCACACTACAGATTTTAAGTTTATGTTTCAAAGTTGTTGCTTTCACACTAAAACAATGTTACTCAAAATCCTAGTGAAATACTAGCAGACTGCTGCCAGCATTCAGGATCTGACCTCTCTCATTACTATTTTGAGAAAGCATATCCAAGAAGTTCAAAGTTTGCTTTGCCAGTTTCTCGGGGCCTTCACTGCTCCTCTTTTTGGTTCTCTCCAAACTCATGCTACCACAGCAGGGACGGCACAGTAGCCTCCAGGTTGCCCCAGCAGAGCCTGCAGCCCTTCACGGGGCTCCAAGGACATGCACGCAGAGATATGGTGTGCAGCAGCCATAAAACCAGCGCTCTGCCTCAACCAGGCCACAGAGTAAGCCCATAAATGAATGGTGTGTGTAACAGGAGATTCCCAACCCATCTATGCAAAAATAGCTTGCAAGAAAGCTGGAACACTTCAGAAAGAGGGATGTTTCCCTCCTGCTTCGGAAACAAATCTTACTGGTTTCCACGCTTCTACTCCTGCTTGTTTTGTAAGGTTACAAAAGTGAAAATATGGCTTAACTCCTCTTTTCCTACCAGCAGAGGCTGAACTTCAAGTTAGATACAGCTAAAGAACATCAGCCTTTCTGGTTCACTGTGCAGACAAGGATGATCTCACCGAGATGATTATCCAGGAATCAAGCACAGGAGAAGCAGGTGTTGGAAGAGAGCCCATGTACCTAATGAAGGGCATGGAAATCCTTCCTCCCCCCGCCCCTCCAAGAAATGCCACCTGGAATAGTTCTGCCTAAAAAAAAGTGATGTTTCTGCAGAAATCACAAGAAGGCTGTACAGAGGCAACATATATAAATTTAAGTACTTGTAGAACAGCACCAAAGAGGAGATAATGAGTGTTGTACCAATTGCAAGTTTTAATTGACCAGCTAGGGTAACACTTTGAAGGAGGTATGAGCAATCCCTGGAAGGGGTGCAAGTGGCCCAGCTGCAGACAACTTAAATGTAGAATAAAAGGTTCACACCAGAAAGGACTTGAAGTCCTAACTATGTTTAAATAAACTCTTAAATACAACCCAGCCTATTTTCTAGCCTTGGAATAATTTTGATAAGATCTACTTGCTGTTAGAGATTACAGAAATAGAACTCATTATGCTCAGTAATTGTATTGCAATACTGAAAAGGCACCAACACAATCTTTGCAGTGAGGCATTACAGGGGGGGAGAAAAAAAATAAAGTAAAGAAAAAGGCCACATGCAACAACAAGATATGCTGGTGTCCAGCAAGCCCTAATTCTTTCCCCCCAGTACGATTTCCCCATATCACCTCTGGCACACTTAGGAAAACTACACTTCTCTCAGCCCATGCAACACAGCAAGGCCAGCAGGAGCATCCCATGGACAGAAGATAAGCTGTTCCCACCCTTCAGTTATCAGCTGTGTTGAACACCAAACCCTGCAGATTCCTCATTCACATTATCTCCTGGGTTTGCTCTGGTGGATCCTGAGTTTCTTCCCCCGTACCAAACCTACACAGTTTTTCCTGTATTGTTGCCGCTGAAACTTCAGCCTCTAAGCAAATTACACTTCTTTGTTTACCACCTTTAAAAAAGCTGCTAGAAAAAACACAGAGACTGTTGCTAAACAAAGTAGAGGCATAGCCATGAACCTGACACTTTCATCCTTTCTGCAACAAAGTATGAGTCTTGCAACTACTAGGACTAGTTAGTAATCAGGGAATACTAACAATGTATACAATTTGGGAGGCTTATGCCTTGGTTCTCATCCCAGGTGCTCAAGATCGGAAAAGGGATAAACAGAAACTACTTATGAAGCTGCTGTACCTTGCAAGTTAAAGGGAAAAAATTGAATTGTTTTTTAAAAAAAGAGTATGGGTATGATTATTCCATCCTTTTAAAGTCTTTTCCCCCCTGTTAGTAAATCTAAGCATGAAGAACCAGCAGAACAGCCAAATACAATTGCTTTATGGGAGATAAATAGTATGTTACCACAGCCCTCAGCTTGCAAAGTGACTCTGACTTTTTGCATGTTCTGCAAAAATAAGATATCCTTTAGTCAGCTCTCTTAATGGATTTATCCAGTGAGAAGCCTTCAAAGTTGCATTCACCTAATAAAAAATATTAGCGGCTCTCTCAGTAAGGAATATGTACTGCCAGGCAGCACAGAACCTCTGTTAATGGATGTAAGGCATAGCAGCACCGTACTGAATTCCTGTAGCAAAGTCAGACTTGCCTGAAGGGTCTGAGAATCATCAGAAGTATATAAATGAACTCCTCATTAAAGACAGTTTTTAAAAACAAAGGCGACATTTTAAAGCTTTCATAGTCTAACACACTTCTAACATCTTACAGAACAGAATCTACACTTCACTAACATTTTTGGTATTTTACATCCCCTTTTTGTCTCTAGTATACCCAAGAAATTCCAAGATACACTTCTGCTATCATCCTTGAGCTCAAAAAAGAGACACACTAACCAAAATAGGTCACCATGCCTCACTAACACAGATAAAATGACGAAGTATGTGGTTACAAAGGGAAACCTTGAAGTTATTAATCACTAACTGCTTTCTCGCAGCATCAAAGTATTGAAGAATTACATTTTAAGAAAACAAACATACAGAACTTTTTACATAATATGGAAGATAGCAGTTAGAGAAGAATTATTAACATTCAGAAGCAGCGAGACTGACAGATCTACTGGTCCAGTAACTAGGTTACACATGATCCTTCTGGAAAGCCCACTGCCATGAAGAGAAACCACTGTACAGCAAGTCCTCCTGAATGGCTCCGTCCCACAGGTAACTCTTCGTACTAGAACTGGACGACCCAGCACAGAATAAAAGTTTTCCAGAGAGCCAAGGAGACTTCCACAGCAGAGCAGCAAGGGAACAAACCATTTGCAGGATAATAAAGTGTAAAAGCATGTAAGGGATGTGGTCTACAAGTTGAGCAGGGAGTTTAAAGACATAGGAAGAAGTAGAGCAGTTTTACACAGGACAGTTTCCCAGCAGGAAAAAATCCCCAACAGTAAGATCATAAACTACAGAGTAGATTTTTTCTTCTTCTTTTAATGGAAGCAGTATTTAAGACATCTGAAAGAAGCCTGAACAAAAACATCAGTCCTTACAGGGAGCACTCTTGAATCGATGATGGATACAGAAAAGACTATTTAGGACCATTGCCAAGATTCCTACAAACACTGGCTGAAGCCTGTGGTTACCTAAAACTTGTCCTTCAGTCAGTCACTGAAAATGCAAGTCTTCAGGCAACAGAAACAAAAGGAACTTCATCCTGCAAATCACTGAACAAAAACTGAAGCAAGTAATATCAAGGGTAATTATTAGTCCGAATATATGTTCCTGTCCATTACAGAGTAAAAGATAAACGTTTACTGTTCAAGGTGCCTAATACATCGGGTGACAGAAAAAGATACTGACTTGTAAACCCATTTAAAAAAAAAAAATAGATTGATTTCTCTTACTGGAAAAATAACTGAACAAAATACATAAATCAGGAATATGAATAGCCAGATTCTCTTAATAGTTGATAACTGTCTCATAATCAGTGCACATTTCAAGTTTTTCTTTCTTAATCATATGATATAGAACAAAGTGTATGTAGAATTTACATAACTAAGCACAGAATTTAAAAAAACATTTTAAATTTGAATCTTGTGATGATGACAAAGAAAATCTTTAGCTGACTGTATTCTGCCACATGGGAGAAGGGAAAAAAAGCCTCTAGTAAATCCATCAAGATAACTATCCAATACGGGCTTGTCATTTGCAGCCCTTCTAAATCATACCAATCATATACAAGATCTGTTGCAGCATTTAGAGGCTTCATGCCAAAAAAAATTTAGTTTTTATTGGGCCATCAAAATCCCAGATGAGCCTCCAAAGACTTGCATTCCTTCCTTACTGCTAAGAAAGCTGTAGGGCTAATGGAAAAAGAATATTACTCAAAACTTAGATACTTAAACTTTTGTTGAAGGTGTAAATGAAGGGCTAACAAGTTCCAGGACACTCTAACAGCAACAGTTTTGGTTACAAGCTTACTGAAACTTTACAAAACATAAACAGTGTGTCCTTCAGTCACATTTACCTTATCAATGCAAGGGATAAATACTATAGAAGGCTGTCACAGAGAGTAACTGTATTTAAAAAGGGGTCAGGAAATAAAAACCTGCATAGAATTCAAGCAGGAAAAACAAGTAAATGCAAGTTTAAAAAAAAAGAAAATCCCTGCTGGTAAAAACTGTACAAATAATCAATATAGCCAGGTTTGGAGAACACCAAATAAATCTTACTACCTGAAAACCTGATAAAAGTAGCATTAGTAACACTCTACCTTCATTAAAGCAATGATTCATATTGCAGACTCTTAGCCCTTTATTTCAAGAAGGAAAGCCATTTATTTAGTATTTTCTAGTGATTAAATACATTACCCTAATCTCAGCCCTGCAACAGTGACAGCATTGTTGGGTTTATTTTTTTCTCACAAACTGTCACTAAAACTCAGACAAGAGGAATGGTTCTTCCCAGGACTGCCAACAGCAGCACACATGACATGCAGAAATAGAATCACAAAACCTTGATTTAACATCATGTTTTTCTTTCACCCTGAAAGAAATTCATCCTTATTAGCGAATCAGGAAAAAAAAAAAAATACATACTGCTAAAACACTGAGAGTACATGCATATGGGAATTTTGAGGAGAGGAAAGGAGGATGAAATAAAGAGTAGAAAAAAGTAACAGGCAGAAAGAAATGGGTTCCTGTTCTTCCCTCTAACATGAACTAACTGCATACTGGGTAAGAGTAATCCCCAGCGAAGTTCCACACATTCAAAGGTCAAGACTTTTGCTTTTCAACTGTCCCCATCAAATCTTACTCCCAGCAGAAAACAGCATGAAGCTGTCCCATAGCACCCGCACTCTCCAGCTCGAGGGTTAAGGATTCTGGCTCTGGACAGTGTAATACTGCATCAGGCACCACCAACACAGCCCGGCAAGATGAGCGCCTCAACACAGCACACTTCAACAAGGAGTACAAACAACAACCAGTGAGCTAAGAGCTTCTAAAGGCTATTCCACCTGTGCCAAAATAGCAGGGACGTGGCATTAACACAACTGTATCGTTCACTGCTGTCAGCCTTGAAAGGGCTCATTTCACCTATGTTTCCACGTGACTTTAAAAGCAGAGCTTCTCTCTCGGTGCTTTAAGAGCATTGATGGGGGACAAGCCTGGCCCCACTGAAAGCGCCCAGCCAAGAGGGAGCCCTGGTGTCCCCATGCCCAGTTATGGAAGAACCACTCCAGCCACTGCACCAGGTATTAAAAAACTCTTCCCAAATGCAGAACTATACATACATAAATATTTACACACATACATATACGGCAGAGTCCTTAAAACAAGCACCTCAATTGTTGCTATTCCTCCCTGCAGTTCCCCACAGCATGAGGGATTTGATTAAACTTCCTCAACAGGAGAGCACTAAATAAACACTGTAAATTAAACAAAACTATGCTGATGATCTAGTTGCAATTACTTCCAATTGATTTGAGTCTTTATTGTCCCCTCAAGCTCTAAACTTCGTAGATAAAAAAGGATCAGGCCTTACTGGAGGAATACCAACGAAAGAGTTACGAAACTTTCCTTAAGCACATTCAAAAGTAACCAGGCTAGCCTGTCCTCCTGACAAAATTCCAATTAAATTTAGCCTAGAAGTCTAACAACAACAACAAAAAAGGCTATTCCAGGATTTGCCATAAACAAGCAAGTTAATGCTTAGAATAAATTGGTTAATATACACACATACAGATTATAAATTGCTGCAGAGTATTTTATTTCACAAAACTCAGACGCTGCCAAAAGGCTTTAGGAAACTTTTCCCCAGCTGATATTGTACAATCCAGCTCTCAGGCACTCCAGCCTTTTCCAAGTGGAGTCAAACTGTCACTGGATTGCAACAGGAAACATATGCACATGAGTGAAGTGGCATTGCTTGCTGCAATTCAAATATTCTATGGGAAAACAAAAGCAGATATTCTTATTCCACTCCTGGGAACTCCTCTGCGCAAAAATCCTGCAGTTACTTGTAGATTTTTAAAACATCCTCTTAGGTCCTATTGTATATTATCAGATTGGTTTTATAATTAATTTTCAGATATTAATTTCATTAGGCTCAATCTACTTGCAAGGGCCAGGCCTATTATTCTGATTAATTTTCTCTTCCATGTCTCCAAATCACATTTTCCTTGCCAAGCTGGAACCGTTCTCAGACCACCATTCTCTGAAAATGAATCTGCTCCAAGGTTAGCCCAGAACTGCTGCAGACATGAGGCTTTAAAATTTCTAGAGGCATTTTACATTTTTCTGTAGACATTTTTCAGATGTCTAGCTACCATTTTTCCTTCAAAGCACACATCCAAGCTTCAGTTCCAGTCCTGGGGTGCTTTGAAGTGGAGAGAACTTTGTTCAGGTTGGAGGGGACATTTTGTTTGGACAAAGCAGACAGAAAAGCAGAATTCAGACTCTTCAGGATTTTTTCTATTGAATTACATTCACACTAAAATGAAAATTCTTTGAGTTTCCTTGAAGGATAGACATCATCTAACGCTGCAGCTACAAATATCCTCGTATCACATTGATTTTGCAGAGAATCTGAATACAAAGATGATGGGGCATACCTAGCATTCCTTGCTACTTTCTTTACATGACACCGGGAGGGAAAATGTAGTTCTGTTACTTGCATCCATCTATAGTATCCGCTCAAACAGCTCACCATCTCTACAGCTAAATATTTCAGCTTTAATTAGGTTATTCTTTGTCTGTGTATTAACTGTTCTCAGCCCATCACCTATATTCTGCTTTATGATTTTAAATAATAACATATGTATTTTCAAACACTACCCTTACTTTTAAGGGAAAGAACTTCAAAGGAAAATTTGATAGCTTTATTTACCGCCCAAAGAAGTTTTACCAACAGATCTAAGGGAGTCAAAGCAAACCTAGCAAATTCTCAAGAACAATACTGCATTCAGTTTTAATGCTTTCACGTACCTATCTATTCTCCTGAATACACACACTGATCGGTTTGCCTCTTTTAAATCAGAGGAAAATGAAAATTCCACAACTTCGTTCCAGAAAACATCCCAACAGTGATCTAACTTTTCAGTCACACACTTGTAGCATGCTGTTATTAGTCCCTGGCTCTCCTGCATTATGTACTTTCTCTTCATTCAAGAGGACAGGAATGGCTTCCCTGTGTAAAGTTTTCTCAAACAGAGAGCTCCCATCAAGTGTCATTTGCTCGTTCATTGCTTCAAAGGCTTAATTTAATGTTTCAGCTGTTTCTGCTACAACTAGAAACTGCTCCAGTCATTCTTCTGGTGCCTCAGTGTGCAGTCACTGCACACAAAATGAAGGGAGAAGTGCTCACGTTCGAGGTATTGCCTGACTGAATGTCTTGGTTCAGAATCTGAACTAATCCTTGATTTGCACTTTAAAAGCTGGACAACTGGATGTTAAACTTCATGCAGATAGCCTGCTCTTGCACCATCGCTTTGGCTCTTCGTTGGATAAAGGCATAATACTTCATGGCTGGGAAATCGTGCTTAGTGTCCACGTGGCCAAAGTTTTTTATAAAGATTTCTCTTTCTGGACCAGCTTCATTAGTGCTACATTTGTTTCCTCCCCACTAAGAGCCACTATGTAAACATGCTCAAGTCTAGCGACCAACAGAGCTAATAAAAATTGGTTTCCACCCAACTGATACTCTTCCCTCAGCCCCTGCATGACGAAAAGCCAGCTGCTGCATGGCTCGCTCCACCACACATCTCCTGTCCTGCCAGCCTTCCCGACCACTCTCTCAACATTGTCCTATTTACTCACTGCTAATTAGATGGCACGAGGCTGCATTTACTTTGAGCAGTACCTATGAGACTGCCCAACCAACATACACGAGGATCGGGCAGCTGACAGGCAACGCAGATGACCTTCAGCAACAGCTGCAGTGATCTGAGTCTCTCCTCTATCTAGCACTTATGTTTTAATTAAGCTTCCCTGTTTTTCCAACATGGTTGAAGTTGCCCAACAGTTTACAGAGGTATAGACAGAGACAAAGAGGCAGTGCTACCATTCAAGCCTTAATTCTAAATAAAACGGAAAAAAAATTCAAGTGGAAAAACCCACCCCATAAAGTTACCATCAGCAACTTCTCTGCTACCAGTCTATTTAGACATTCTTCTCCTAGAGGCTCACTTCCAACTCGTGTTTTAGGCAAACATATCCTATATCCTTGCAACTGCGCAGCTTGTGACTTACCTCAAAATTCAAACATTATTAGCAAACGTGGAGCTGTGAGCAACATTCAATTGGAATGCCTTTTTAAACCTTTTTTATACTCAAATGGCAGAGTCAGTTTCCCTTCTCTCCTCTGATATACTATCACACCATCCGCTTTGTCTTTGTCTTATTTACTGAGGCACTTTGAGGATATTTTCTGCTAGCTTCAGGTTCAATATTTATTTACTGTACATTCTAGGTATATTTTCCTTTTTTCTTGCTTATATTTCTTTCCATTGTTTTTAGTATTTTATTTTTCATAGCACTGAAAATCATGCTCAACATTCCAAAGGACATGGGGAAAACCTGGCGATTTGCACTGCAACATTAAACAATTTTATTTTTCCACATTACACCAGTTAATTCAGCTGTAAAAAACGGCTAAGGAACAACACGGGTTACAACACCACAACCACACAGTTGATCTTCCTACAGGCACATACTGATGCCTCTGTTTAAAAAGCAAGAAAACTATGTTTAATATGTTAAAGGTAAACTTTAATGGTTTCAGGTCTTTCCAAACACAATGCAAAACAGAGATTTTTCAGGAGGAATTTCCACAAAAATAAGATAGGAGCCGAGGTCTTCAAATAAAAAGACTGCAAATTACCTCCAAGGAGGCTAATCTTACAGATTCACCCAAAGTTAAGTTTAATTTGTATAATGCACTGAGACTACTTGGTACTAAAAGCTATATACACTCTTAATTCTCTAAAAGGTACAGCAACTGAAGCCCCCTCACCATTCTCCCTTTAATGCTGTTCATACTGTTAAGGGCCTGAGTACTAAGCGCTCCCTGGAAAATAGGAAACTCAGAAAACACAACAGCTTCTGCAGATTCTTACTTTTGCAAGAGCTTTACCTTCATTTTTAGCCTTGAAAATAACCTCAGGCAGGACAAACTAAACAAAGCATGCTTCTACTTAATCTGAAAGGCACACTACTATGAAACTCCACAGCAAGAGCTGGCCAGAGACTCCTCAGTTGTAATCACTGTTATTGCAATCATAAGACTGCAGAGAATTAACAAAATAAAACCAAATCAACTTCATTTCACTTTGACGGTAAGCCATGAGCAGCAGCAAACTCCCGGATAATTCCAGAAATGAGCAAGCAGAGGAACAGAAAATCCTCCACCCCCAAAAGACATCCCGTCCTCCCTTCCCATCATCGTCGGAAGACCAGGGTGGCCAGGGAAGTGCTCCAAGTCTGCCTGATACCTGCTGTGTTTCCAGAGCCTCTGTGTGATGGGAAGCTCTGTTCCAAATGAATAGTGATCTCACCACATCCTCTTTTCCTCTTTAAAGAGGTTTATTTTTAAGATTTATTTTCACTTATTCACTACTGCAAGGGAAAACGCCTCCTATATAAGTGGCATGAAAGTCTGCTCAGCATTCCTGACTGTCTTTGCGCACGACTATGTTTTAAACCCACCTTATAATGGAAAAAAGCAACTACCAAAGACATACTTGCCATTTTATATAATTTAGTAGTAATCTTCCCCTCCCCTGAACTTTCTGGCCCAAATCAATGCCATACAAACCTGCTGAACAGGAAGCCTAATTATTCTAACATGTGGCACCAAAGCGATAGGGAGTTTCACAGTAAAACTGATAAGGAGAGACATAAAAGACTAACGAGCAGCCTGCCAGTGCTCCATTGCTGGGCTAGCAAAGGTCCCTGCAGAACACCTTTGGTATTGTTCAGTGGGGAGATGGACGCTGGGACACATCCAAAAATAACATTCAGAGGTTGAAGAAATGAACGAACAATGTCTACAGCTCAAGTGCTTCATCTGGCCACAGAAAAAAAATCATTTGATAGAGCATAACCAACAGAAAAATGCATGATGCAGAGCAGAAAGAGCCAATTAAACGTACACAAGTCACTGAGCAGTTAGATCCTTTGTGTCACATTTCCCATTTGAACAGACTGACAAATGTCTTCCTGACCTGTGCCCATGGTGCAGGTGACTGAAAATAAGGGTCTTTGATTAAGGAGACGCAGTCAGCAGTATTATTAATGACCAGCGATCAAACAACTGGTCCTGCGATAATAAGGAGCGAAAGCCGCAGAAAGGTCAACAGTGGCCAGCAGAAGCAAAAGCTCAAGACTAGAGAAAGAAGCACCCAACAATAGCAGCTCTCTCCTATTACTGCTGGGTTTTCCAGTTTACCAGGAAGTCAACTTTTGACCTATAAAAACGTGTGCTCTTCACTAGCAATGTTTTGTACAAGACAATCCAGGGAGCTGAGGCAGTGATCCCATCTCCCCTATGTATACAGGGCGTACTGCCGGCACTCAGTGCTGTCGTTTCAAGCAGGGATGGTTTTCTGCTAATATCTCTGCTCAGAAAATCACAGTTTTTCCACAAAGTTGCCCATGTGACGTGTCTCCAGTTGCAGAATTTCTATAATACTTTGTGTCTTATATACCCAAGTACCATGCGTATTATAGAAACAGATGCTTTGGGGAGACCTCTGCCTTGAGGTAGGAGGGGAAGGTCCCCCTTGGTTGCGTGATTTATCCTTTTCACTTTGGTGTTACCACACCCAAGAAGGAAGAAGAGTTTGAAATGGCACTTTAAAGAGCCTTACAAGACAGTAGAATCACACATCAAGTTGGAGTGTAATAGCCTCTTAAGATACTTTCATTATGGCAAATTCAGTCACCCTGCAAGGTCCGATCTACTACTTTGGCCCTCCAAGTGAGCATATTTGGAAGGAAACTGGGATTGAAATCATTATAAACAGTACTACTCGTTTGAGAAATCTTGTACCATGGGACAGAACCTCAGTAAGGACCAGAGCGCTGCATAGGCAAAGCATCACCAGTAAGGGAACGAGCAACACCATCCCAGAGGCAGAGTCTCTCACCTTTCAGTGGCCCATTACACTTGATTTAAAATCTGGGAAAGAAAACACTGTCAGGAAACACCATCCCTGCTTATACTAAAATCCCTGTATATACTAAAATACCACCCAACCCCCCCAAGTATTCCTCCTGCCTAGTAACAAACACGTGTTGTACAGAATTCTTCTACTGAAAACCTCAGTATCCAGATTTCACAGCTTGAGAAAGTTCTTTCCTCCATTTTATACAGCAGCACAAACCACGCGCAACACTCAGGGGCACATTACAAAAGTCACAGTTCCCCCCGAGATCAACAGAAAAGCGAGCTTTAGCACCTCCATGAACTTCACCAACAAAGCTTCATTTTATTTGAGTACCAACTAACAGAGCCACCATTCTTTATTTTCTCTAAGTCCAAACATTAAAAATTATTTCTCCCACTTATATCTCCAGACTGAAAAAAAAAACCTAAAACATAGCTGCACACCCTGTTTCTCAAATCTCCCCAAAAGGCGTATCAGATTTTCATTTCTCATAATGTTTAATCAAGTCTACTTCATTACAGACTGAAAAAAAAAAAGCTCATCATGCTACAATTGATTACAAACAACACAGTGCCCACATCTGATACAGACTGACCTAATTGTCTGATCTGCCTACATTTCTGCAGGCCAAAATTAATGACATTTTGCACAAATTCAAAGCTGAGTGAGCCTGGTGACCTTTTAGACCTCTGGAATTTGTCTTCTGTGCCTTTAAAACCAGAAAAGCAAGTCGCCCCTTTACTCTCCCCAATTCAGCAGCCCATCTGTAAGCTATAAACTTCACCATCTACTCAGCACCTACCAGCCAGAAAAGTACATGAAAAAAAAAAACCCCAACAACAAAACCCCCCCCAAAAAACCCAACCACCAAAACCTGCAACCTTTCAAAGTCATGACATTAAGTCTGGAAAGGCCCTTTTAAGATAAACATGCCAATTTCTAAAAGAAGAAACAGAAAAAGGAGGACAAGTTGGTGGACCCAAATTCAATAAACAGCATATTTATCATTCTTTTCTAAAAAAGACAATATAAAATAAGGACACAAGCATAGACAGGCACCATGAACAAAAACAGCGGAAAAAAACAAATCAGAAACTAAAACCAGTACGTTTATTCCCTATCACTAACATCACAGCACAGTATGAAAAGTATGATGCAAACAAATACATTGATTCTGCACCAGAATGTAACCAAGATTAGTAACACAGAGGTTTAAGTGCAGAAAACATCCATTAGAACCTCATTTCTGTATATAATCAGGTTTTGCAACCCCATCCTACAGCTGCAAAAAATATGTTCCTAATTATGAACGTAAGATTAAAAAGAGGAGTCAAGTGAATTCTACTGAAGGGAAGTTCAGGAGCCAGATCTCTGCTGCAGTCAGCAAGCCTCAGGTCTGCCTTTCCAGAAGCAAAGCAGAGGGGAGGACAAGGTCAGAGCACTGACCTGCACTTCAGATTCCAGTCTCGGAAAAGAGGGACAAGCAACCATTAACAACCAGAGATGACACAACATTCTTTTCTCCACAGTTTTCCACCTTGCACACCCGGAGGGGACACACCCAGCCAGGATTCTTTAGCCCACTGGCAGCCCTGAGATTTCTCTGCCCACCAGGCAACTTGTCAGTGCTAAAACTGTGACAACGATATGGTCCCATGAGCCATCTTCCCCAGTTTTGTGACCTAACAGATCCCAGTTTGGGAGTCACTGCACCAGTCAGCCCCTTTCAGAAAACCACGCCCAAAAGCAAGCCAAAGAATTAATGCAAAGGTATTTCAAAAAAAGAGAAGTGTTTCTTTTGCATAGCTCCATCACGAAGCATATGTAATCTAAAAAGCTGCCAGCACTGGCACCTCACATTCATCAGTGTCAAGAATTTGTATACTCTTTAAAAAGAGCTGCTAATTTTCGTCATATATGAATTTCTTAAGTGGAAGTTCGGATTTTTTCCTAAGTCAAATTAATCTAAAATCAGCAGGGAGAGTTTACTGACTACCTCTACAAATTCAGAATTCTCTATCTGAATTTTAATGCAGAAACACATCTCCTAAAGCAAGTCTTCCCCTTTTCTTTTTCAAACCATCACACTGAAGTGGTGTTCCCCCTTTGGTCAGTTATCATCCACAATTTTATCTCCAGAAATTTAGTTACAAGTAGCCGGCTTGAAGATATTGATTACAAAATGACTAATGAACTGTGTCAACATTGGGAATTTAAAAAAGGATTTCCAGTTTGAAGTCCAGCCATTAAATAAAAGTCAGGTTTTGGTATTACACATTCAATCCCTTACCAGCTTTTGACATCCCATGTTACTGTATGTTAAACATTCTGCCCGCTTTCCCACTTTATCTGGTTTGTTCAAGAAAATAGAGCACAGAAGGAAAAAAACCGCACAATTTAATTGGCTATACACAGGATAGTGCAAGAAACGAGCAGAAAAACACTGCTTTCTCACCCCTTCCCATGATGATGATGATGATGATGAAGAAGATAGTTGGCCCTACTGCCAGCTATCCCTTCCACAGCTATATTTGAACTGAAGTCTGTGGGAATTCAAGAATTTCCAGTGTGTTTGGGCTAATATAGCGATGATAAAGCTTTCAAAAACAGCCATTGTAGTTCAGCGTATTACATATAACCCCTCATCTTTGCTATTTGCAACGGAAAGAAAAGGAACTTGACCCAATCCAAGAGCAAACCCATACCCAACAGAATGAAGCTCTGAATCAGAAAGCAAAATATCAAGCGGGATCCCTGAGCCACAGCATTGTCAAGCTTTGCTCGGAACCAGATGCTTCCAACACTACAGAAGGCCAGGACAACGGGGAAAGACAAGCTCTCACCCAGCCTCATTAACAACCTGGCCTCATTAACAGCCCAGCCCTTACACACAGACCTTACCAGCGAGGCGCATGTCGACGTAACTACAAGCCCCGTGATGCAACACGGTGGGCACAGCGCACTCAGCTCCATCCTGTCTGGTCCTGTGGTGTCAGCCAGCGCAGAGTTCCGAGACCCTGGCAGGTCAGACATGTGAGGCAAAGCTAAGAGGATTTTGTACTTTCTTAGTACGCGGGACCATTTCTCCAAGGCTCAGATCCACTAATTAGCTATATACTGCAGCCCTCGCATAAAGGTCCGTAAGCAGGGGATGGGGGTATTCTTAAATCAAGAGAAGGTTTGGGGCTTTTCTTAACTGGACTCCTTCAGAATTTTATTTTTTGTTGGCTTGATGCCAACATCAGCTGCTTGCTGTAAGTACACATTGGAAGCAACACAAGGAGCAAGAGTCACAGTGTCTGAGAGATAGTAAAACAGCTGAGCGATACTTGTTCCTTTAGAGCAATCATCCTTCTGCTCTCCAGGGACAAATCTCTTTGAAGGAAGCCCTGGTAAGAAGGCTGTGACCGAAAAAGATACGCTACGCATTTCATTTATTTCATGCCAGCAATCAAGCAACTTCAAAAAGAAAACTCAAACTCCACAGAGTTTTCGTCTGCTTAAAAAAAAAAAAAGAAAAGCTGCCGAATCACAAAAAAAAAAAAAGATAAGGCCTACTACACACGGGCTCCCACTCTGAGAACAAACTTGTGTTTACTCAAAACTTCCCCCAGCGGTTGACGCCCGGGTGAGGCCGATCCCACCGAAAGAGCGGGAAACGCTGGGCTGCCAGAGCCCCCAACTTCCCAGCCCGGGCCCGGGGCCGGCGGCAGCTGAGGCGTCGAGGCAAACGCAGGCCGGAGCCCCTCGGCGCACCCCCGGGCGCGAAGGCGGAGGGAGCCCCGGCGGCCGCTACAGCCGCCCAGGGAACCCAGCGGGGCGGCACCGGCCGGGGAGCCCGCACCCACCGCCGCCCGGCCCGGCCCGACCCGGCCTCCCCGAGCCGCCCTGGGGCCGAGGCGGGGCAGGAGGCGTGCTGCCCTCGCACGGCTCCCCCGGAGCGGCGCCTCCCCGCCGGCTGCCGGCCTGGGCTAAGCCTTTCCTCGGGCCAACGGGGGAATATCCGTCCCTCCAACGCCGCCCGTCACGGAGCCTCCCCGCAGGACAGCCGCCGGCGGGGTGGGGACGCCCCGTCGCCGGGGCCGGGTCCCGGCCCGGGGGCAAAAACAAAAGGCACCAAGTTGAGCGCCCGCCCTCGCCGCCGCCCGGCCGTGGTGGCCTGAGGGAGGCGGGGAAGGGCAGGCGTTCTGAGCGCCGCTCGCCGCCGTGCCTCCCCGCGGATTACCCGCCGTAA